>JAJPUD010006891.1:0-23879 GCA_023553655.1 Myrmecobius fasciatus | reverse complement strand
TCAATAGAGAGCATGAAAATGTTATGTTTTGGTCCACATTTCATATTCCTCTCTCTGGGTGTATATGGTTTTCTTCAGGGAACAATTGGAACTGGTTTGAGATTATTCTTTGTTGCAGAGAGCCATGTCCATCAGAATTGATCATCATGTAATATTGTTGTTTCTGTGTATAATGATCACCTGGTCCTGCTCGTTTCACTCGGCATCAGTTAATGCAGGTCTCTCCAGGCTTCTCTGAAATCGTCTTGCTGGTTGTTTCTTACAGAGCAGTAATATTCCATAACATCCATGATTTGTTCAGCCACTCTCCAATTGATAGGCATCCCTTCAGTTTCCAGTTTCTGGCCACTGCGGAAGGGGCTGCCACAAACATTCTTGCACGTGTGGGGCCCTTTCCCTCCTCTAAGATCTCTTTGGGATGTGGGCCCAGTGGAGGCCCTGCTAGATCAAAGGGTATGCACAGTTTGATGACTTTTTGAGCGTAGTTGCAGATTGCTCTCCAGGGTGGTTGGATCCGTTCACAGTTCCACCAACAGTGTATCGGTGTCCCGGTTTTCCCACATCCCCTCCAACATTCATCATTGTCTTTTCCTGTCATTTTGGCCAGTCTGGCAGGTGTGTAGTGGTACCTCAGAGTTGTCTTGGTTTGCATTTCTCTGATCAATAGTGATTTGGACCAACTTTTCATATGACTACAAATAGTTTTAATTTCATCCTCTGGGGATTGTCTGTTCATAACCCTTGACCACTTGTCTGTTGGAGAGTGGCTTGAATTCTTAGATATATGAGACAATTCTCTATATGTTTTGGAGATGAGGCCTTTATCAGAACCATTAAATGTAAAGATGGTTTCCCAAAAAAAAAAAAAAAAAACATTTGGTACTGGCTAAGGAATAGAGCAGTCGATCAGTGGCATAGGATAGGTTATCAGGACAATCTAGGCAATAACTTTAACAATTTAGTGTTTGATAAACCCAAAAACCCCAGCTTTTGGGATAAGTACTCACTATTCAGCAAAAACTGCTGGGAAAATTGGAAACTAGTGTGGAAGAAATTAGGGCTTGACCCATACCTAATACCACATACCAAGATAAGATCTGAATGGGTTCATGATCTAGATATAAAGAGGGACTTTGTAAGCTAGTTAGAGGAACGTAATATAGTTTATCTCTCAGACCTGTGGAGATGGAATAAATTTATGTCCAAAGAAGATCTGGAACTCCTAATTGAACACCAGATGGGTAATTTTGATTATATTAAGTTAAAAAGTTTTTGTACAAATAAAACTAATGCAGAAAAGATTAGGAGGGAAGCATCAAATTGGGAAATCATCTTTACATTTAATCGGTCTGATAAAGGCCTCATTTCTAAAATATATAGAGAATTGTCTCATATATATAAGAATTCAAGCCACTCTTCAATAGATAAGTGGTCAAGGGATATGAACAAACAATTTTCAGATGATGAAATTAAAACCATCTCTAGTCATGTGAAAAGTTGCTCCAAATCACTATTGATCAGAGAAATGCAAATTAAATCAACTCTGAGGTACCACTACACACCTGTCAGATTGGCTAAAATGACAGGAAAAGATAACGATGAATGTTGGAGGGGATGTGGGAGGGCTGGGACACTAATACATTGTTGGTGGAACTGTGAACGGATCCAACCATTCTGGAGAGCAATTTGGAGCTATGCTCAAAAAGTTATCAAACTGTACATACCCTTTGAACCAGCAGTGTTTCTATTGGGCCTATATCCCAAAGAAATCTTAGAGGAGAGAAAGGGCCCCACGTGTGCAAGAATGTTTGTGGCAGCTCTTTTTGTAGTGGCTAGAAACTGGAAATTGAATGGATGCCCATCAATTGGAGAGTGGCTGAATAAATTAGGGTATGTGAATATTATGGAATATTATTGCTCTGTAAGAAACGACCAGCAGGATGATTTCAGAGAGGCCTGGAGAGACTTGCATGAACTGATGCTGAGTGAAACGAGCAGAACCAGGAGATCATCATACACAGCAACAACAGTACTACATGATGATCAATTCTGATGGACATGGCTCTCTGCAATAAAGAATTGTCTCAAACCAGTTCCAATTGTTCACTGAAGAAAACCATATACACCCAGAGAGAGGGATAAGAAATATGGACCACAACATAACATTTTCATGCTCTCTATTGATGTTTGCTTGCATTGTGTTTCCTTCTCTGATTTCCTTTTTTTTTCTTGTAGATAGGATTTTTCTTGCACAACTTGTCAAATATTTCAACATTATTAACATGTAGTGGACTTCCTGCCATCTAGGGGAGGGGAGGGGACTGGGGGTAAAATTTGTAATGGAAAGCTTTGTAAAGATCAATGCTGGGGAACTACCCATACATATGTTATACAAATAAAAAGCTTTAATAAAAAAAATTTAGGCTGAATTAGAGAGTATAATGTTCAAACCTAATGCATTGTGCCCTAAGCAATCAATATAAGGTATATTTGAGCAAGTATATTCCAAAGAATAGAAACATAAAGGTAAAGGTCTTTGATATCATGCCAAATAAAGATGCATTGAAGGAACTGAGTACATTTAACCTGAAAACAAACAATTACTTCAGGACTGATAGTTTACATATATTTAAGAGGTAGTCTTATGAAAAAGACATTGACTACTTGGAGAAATGGGCTAAAAGTTGAAAAGAAGTAGATTTTAGCTTAATATAAGGAAAAAATTTTCCTAATAATTATGATCTATCCAAAATTGGATGTATATGGTAAAAGTGTGTTAACAAACATCATTTGATTTTCAATATATTAGCCCCATAAAATGGATTGTATAAATATTATTCTCAGTTTTATTTAGGCCTTCAGAACTCATGAATTAATCTTCACTGGAGGACATCAATGCTGAATCTTAACCTCTTGGGTATGTTGTAAAGGAGATTATTGCTTAGGTAGGAATTAGACTCGATTATGTCTGGGAACTCTTGAGATTGGATGATTTCTAAGAATTCTTTTTGAGAACATTCACTAAAATGTTGATTGATAATCACAAAACAACTTTAGTAGCTTTTATCATTTCTAGCTTTATCTCCAATAAACCTAAGTAAAAAAATTGTTAAAGTATTTTAAATAATTAAAAAAATTATATATTATATATGCACATTATATATTACATAGTATAATTATATTACATAATTACATATTATATAAAATTATAAAATTGTGAGGATTCAGGAAATGGAATGAGGAGGACATTTCTGTGAGAAAGAAACTTTTATCAAACACACTTAATATTTATTAACATTTAAATAAGTCAGAGGAAAACTAGGTAGAATAGTGGATGGAGCACCGCCCTGGAGTCAGTTAAAACTGAGTTCAAAGATGGCATCAGATTATTACTAATTGTGTGATCTTGGACAAATCATCTAATCCTGTTTGCCTCAGTTCCTTACGTATAATATGAACTGGAGGAGGAAATGTCAAATCACTTTAGAAACCACTGAAGAAAATCCCAACACCATCATTAAGAGTAGGACATGACTGAAAATGACTAAGCAACACAATAATAACAAAAATGGTAGGTAAATGTGGTGATGAGAAAAGAAAAAACCGAAAGGAAGGAGAGGAAATGAAACATGAATGTGTATCTAGATGAATTGAAGTATTCATACAAAATCTATGGACTTTTTTATTTTATTATTATTATTATTATTATTATTATTATTATTGCTAGGCTACCTGGTAATTGAATTTCAAATCTCTGAATACCAAGTCAGTTGAGATGGTAACTTTTTATTAAACAAGCCCTCATAAAAAGTCAAATATAAGTAATCCACTATGGCAGACATTGGGAATCATAATAAAGACAAGTAAATCATAAGTCCTGTTAGCATGTAGCTGATAGGGACAGATAAGATAGATGCATAGATAAATAAATATAACACAAATTAGCATACATATATAAAAGAAACAAAGTATTATGAGATGTGCAACTGCAAGCAGAAATTAGAAAGTATACCTCTCTCCTTTTTAGGCAGAGGTTGGAGTTTGTTGGTATAGAATTCCTATATACTGTCAAAGCTGGTTGATTTATTAGCTACTTCCACTGACCTTTCTTTTCTTCCTTCTTTCCTTCTTTCTTCTCTCTCTCTCTCTCTCTCTCTCTCTTTCTCTCTCTTTCTCTCTCTGTCTCTGTGTCTCTCTGTGAATCTGTCTCTCTTCTCTTTTTCTCCCTCTTTCCCCCTTTCCCTCTTTCTCTCCCTGTCTGTGTATGTGTGTTCTGTCTGTCTCTGTCTCTCTGTCTCTGTCTTTGTCTGCCTCCATCTGTCTATCTCTCTCTTTTTCTCTCTGTCTCTGTTTTTGTTTGTCTCTGTCTCTCTTTGTGTGTCTCTGTCTGTTTTGTGTGTGTGTGTGTGTGTGTGTCTAACTCTGTCTTTGTCTCTATCTTCTTGTTTATTAAAAGTAAAGGCTTATTGAAACAAGAGAAAAAAAAACAGCAATAAATTAGAATTTTTTTGAAGATTTTGATTCAGGTTTTCCTGACTTCAAGTCTAGCATTATCTCAAATATGCCATTTAGTTGATAAACAATATTTGTTAAATATTCCTTTAGTTAACATAATTCAATTTTATTTCATTTTCAGGTTTATATTCTCTCCTTCACACTAAGAAAGCAAGAAAAACAAATTTCCTGTTACAAAAAGTCTATAGTCAAATGTGTATATATATATGTGTGTGTATATATGTGAATATATATATGAAGAGCGAGAGAGAGAAAGATGAAGAGAGTAAAGAGTAAAATCATATCTTTATAAAGCAATTCATGGTTATAAGAAACTTTCCATTCACATCATTTTCACAATAACCTTCACATTAGCCCTGAGATATAACCAGTGTACTCTGCCTTGTCTGTGCTCCACTACTATCATTCTGAAATGTGATCTGACCAACTCTTAATGGTGCCCTGGGTTCTGCCTCTCAATCCATAGAGCCTGCTATATGATCTTTTGTCGTATCTTCTCAGGGCCCAGCAGACCACCATGCCATCTCATGCTCTCTCATGTTAAATGAGAGACTTATGTATAAGAGTTAAACTGCAGGGCAGATAGCAAAACCATGTGTTCATAGAGTTCATTAGCAGGAAAACTGGCAATGCCTATGCAGTCTAAGGGGCATAGTGGGAAATATATTAAACCCCAATGGGTTGTCCTAATGGCAATTCCCTAGTAGGCAGGTGAAGGTCACCTTGGAGCCATTGGGAGAAAGATCTAGTCATCAGTCTAGTCATATCCTCAAGGAGCTTAAAACATATTTAAAGACACATACTGCCACATAAAGATAACTTTCTTTTTTTTACATTTATACATTTTAATTTAATTAAATACAAAAATAAGAAAAAGTAAAAAAAAGAAAGACAGAAAAGGAAAATAAACAAAACAAAACAAAAGAAAACACTGTCAGGTGCCCATCAGGGTGTTCAGTAGAACACCCAAGAAGATGCGAAATATATAACAATAAATTTCCATTTCAAGAAAGCATATATATTAATAGAAGATATTATATTCATGAATGTCCATCTTTCCTTTGCTTCCTTATAGGCTATTCTTTTGTTCTCTACTGTGCACTTTTTACTTTAATATTTTTTTTCCTTTTTCATTTGCCCTGCTAATCTCCTCCAAGCAGGCTACAATTAAGCACAGATATATTTATATCTATATCTATATCTATATATGCATATCCATACAGACACATATACATATATCTCCACATATACCTATCTACATTCACAAATATATATACCTACTTACATATATACCCACATGTATTCAGACACTCACACATGCACATATGTAAACACATATCTAAACCCATATTAATATGACTGACATATTAATTTCTCTCTTGATTGAATCTTTAAGTTAGTCTTTGTCTAAGATCAATGATTACTAGCCTTACTTTTTTTCTAATAAATTCTACTGCTGATCCTTGTTATAGTGTTTCTATTATTTTTTATCCTTGCTAACTTTTTTACTTTAATTCTGCTCCTTAACTTGCCTTGTTATTACTTAACCTCCTCCCCACCTATAACTCCTATCTTTTCCTTCTTTCTTCATCCCATTCTCTTTAATCTATACACCTTATCTCACTCCTAATAATCTAACATCCTTCTGTCTCCCACCTTATCCTATGCCATCCTCATCCCACTCCCATTTATCTACACACCTTATCCCACTATCCTAACTCTACACACCCTTCTGGAACACATCTTATCCTACTCCTCCCACCTTATTTCTTTATAGATTTTGAAAGGTGCCATATAAGAACCTGGGTTATTTCCTCTAGTAGTCTCACTTGTCCTGGGAGGATCCCTGTTCTGCCCCAGCCAAGTCTTCTTTGTTTTTCTCCAGTTTATGTTCTTTGTTCTGTTTGTGGGGGAAATCTGGAGAGCTTGAAATTATCTGATCTCCTCTGCTATCTTGCCAGAATCATATCAAGATTACTAACTTTCAAAGTTAATATAATGTAAGTGCTATAGTGGCCAAGTTTAAACATCTTAATATTTCAGAGTTGGGAGGAATCACTGTGGCTAAAGATGTTCAGAGAAAATATCATGAAAAATACAAAACTTGAGTTAGGCCTTTATAGCAAAAATGAATGTTTAATGGACCGTGAATGGACCAACCTGGGTAAAGCACAGATGATGTAAACTAAGAAGTATTTCTTGATTGTTTACGTGCTAGTTTCAAAAGACAATGGGTTTATGAGTCATGCTGACTTGAAAAAATAATAACTAACTTGTGGGTTTTGGGAAGAAGAAGTCAAGGAAATTATATGTTCAACAACTGACTTGTTCTTTTTAAGAGTTAGAATCAAAGATAGATTATTCCAAATTTCTCTAAGAATCTAAATTGTGGGAAAGTATCCCTTTAATTTGAAACTTTAAAAGTTTAATGTTGATGTTTGTTTAAAAAAATTACCTCTTGATATTCATATTTTAATTTACATTCCTATGTGAATGGTTACATCTTTAAATTTTAATAGCCATGTCACCTTAAAGAACAAAATATAAATCTTTATGTGAGAAGTATTCTTCATAAAAAATATATGATTACATATATATGTAGTATGCATATGCATACCATGTATTCATGTATTCTTCATATCAGGATATATATATTGTCAATGAGAATTACTATCTTTGTGTTTTGAATATTTGTGTACTTAAAAGATAATTTCAGGGCATGTAATTATCTTTATATAAAAAAATGACTTTGATGAACACTTTGGAAACAGCTGAGTAATTGATAACCCTAATTTGGACTCTAATTACTGTAAAACATTTTATGTAGTCTTAATAAGGCTCCTTGGCTTAGATCTTTCTCTTTTTTAATTTTTCCTTTATAGTGCAACCAAAAGTAGGCCTTGCAATAAATATGTATGTACACACACACACACACACACATATGAGATATATACAAAATTGTTTAGATAGCACTTACTTCCCAGGGTTGTTGTGAGAATCAAATGAAATAATTGCAAAACATTTAGCACAATGTCTGGCACATATTAAGTGCTATATACATGATAGCTATTATTAATAATAATGATAGGAATATGATAGGGACCTAACAAATACAGTTAATTAAATGATTAACTGACAGTAAAGAAATTTAGAGGAAATTTCATTATTATTATTATTGGATGGATTCCTTAAAAATAATTGAAAGAAGGATCTGCAGAAAAGTTTCACAGTATAGATGGGATAGATGGGATCTATTCAATGTTACTAGAGGGACTGATGAAAATATATTAAAATAAATTATATTTACCATGTACTATCTTGAGGACTGGGTTAAGAAGATTGAAGGATGCTAATGGAAATATAAATATTTAAATAGGTCATTATTAAATAAATGATTGGAAGTAGATCATTAAGAAAGAAGTGACAAAAATAGGTCAACTATATGGACATTAATCCATTTGTTCTCACAGCATAATTAATGGAAAATACATGATGAAAATGTACTCAGAAATTCTGAATATTATCAAAATTGATTTTCTTATCACAAACCAAAGGAACGAAAAGAGAAAATTTAATGCTTATGATTGAGTTCTAGAATTAAAACAGAAAACATTCAGTATTTGAAATGTGATCTCTTTAGTTAAACTAGAAATAGAATGAATAATGTGTCCATCATGAGATAACAGATACTATCTAATGATTAGTTGTCACTAGTACAAAACTTATTTAATCTTCAAATTTCTCCATCAACACTTGTGAATAATTTTAGTCAATCCTTTTAATTTACTTTGGATTTATTTCTGAAAACTTGCTCAGTTTTTCCTTGTTCTCGGTTTGTACACCTACTTATTTACAAAATACTAATTAGTCTGCCTGATTATTTGTCTATCTTGGCACTTTTGTTGTTTTCTATAGTTCAAAAGCTTTTTTGAATTATGTGTCATATTGGGCCCTGCATTTAAACCTCATTGCTAACTATTTCCTATTATTCCCCTTGTCTTTGACCAATGAACCAATCCCTAAGCTTCTATAATTCACACAGCATCTGTAACTAACCAAATACTTTCACATAGCTTAAAGAGAAAAAGAAACAAAATGTCTGGGAATTTAGCATCATGAAACTCTAATTCTGATATTCACAGAATTCCTAGTCTCTTGTATTTATTGTCTAAATATATTTAAATCTGTAGAGTAACCCTTAAAATATGGCTATACATCCTAAAATGGAGTCAACCAGTCCTAAATCAAACTTACTGTAGCCCCAAATTACCTTATTTGTGTCATTCTTTTTATTGGTAGGTTACTGAATGAATATTTGGCATTTCCTCACCACTCTTTGGCCACTAAAATCTGACTTTACAATGCAATCACTTTACTGAAATCAGACATTCAAAGAATAGTTCAAAATTATCAGAAATTATTCAAAGGAAGAGTTAGTCTGTAAACAAACATGCCTTAAGTATTTACTATATCTCAGGGACTATGGTAAATTCTGGAGATACAAAGGATGAAAACAGTTTCTGCCATCTAGGAGATTAAGTTCCAATATAAGAGGCAACAATATAATGGCAACAAGATTGTTATCTTATTAAAATGTAAAGGTTGGTCTGTAAGGAAGATATTTACTTTTTACTATTTAACCCTAAAAGGCAAAAGGCAAAGATAGGATTGATGGGTAGAAATTATAGGAGTATCACTTTTTCCTCAACATTAGGAAAAACTTCCCATTAAAATCTCTAAAAATTGAATAACAGAGTTCTAATAATAGCTCTTTTGGGAGGAGGGGGAGAAAAAAAGAAAAAAAGGAATTTACGTGACAACTTTTTTAAAAAAGAAAAGCAAGTTGGACATAATAAATATACATTTTCATGTGCAATCATTTTTTAAAGTATACCATGCTATGGAAATGTTTATTTTATTCTGTAAATTAAAAATAAAATTTAAAACCCCCAATACCTAAGACAGCTAGTCACAGTGAATGAAACATTTCAGAATAATCTCATGCCATTTTAAGTCTATTCCAAATGCAGTAATATCTGAGAAAAATATTTTATTTGTTTCAAAGTGAACAAATCCTTCCTTTGGCTCCTCCTGCCTTTTAGCACAGGTATTTTCCTTAGGTATTTCTTTTTTGTTTATTTAACACATGAAGAATTTTGAAGGAACATAAAAAAGCCCCGAATAGAAATATGGAATTCTATATCTGAAAAGGATCTAGAAATCACCCATTAAGACCTCTCACTTTAGAGTCCTAAGGAGGAGTGAAATGCCTAAGGTCACACAGCTAATTGGCAGTACAATTATCCCTTCCATATCATGACTTTCCTCATCATGGTTTTGATATGTCACAGATTGGCATAAGAAAAATTGGAATTTTGGGGGAGTTCTGAGAAAACTGCAGATGGTACAGGCCAGCAGATGATACAGAAAAAAATTAGAAACTCTGAAATACATTAAAATATAGATCAACATATTTTAACTTTTAATACCATAATAATTCAAATTCCTTCTTTGGTATGAAGAGAGAACCAAAATTTTTACATGGATTTTCCAGATCATAGGGGGTGCCACACCCCTAATCATTTGGATGTGAAAGGAATGGATTACTGTAGGTAGTGTCAGGATTGTCACCATAAATGGCTCAACTCAGGTGCCTCAACCCAGTAAAACAAGCTTTTCTTGCTCATTCAACTTACTCTACTATTACGCCGCCCCCCACCCCCCGCAAAAAAAGACACTTTCATTTTGGATGTATTATACTTATAGCTTTATATGTACATGTCAGGCTTCTTTCCCACCTTCAATCCAAATAGAAAATAAGTTATTTGAGAGCAAGAAAGGCTTCACTTTATTATTTATACTTTTAGAATTTTGCAGAGAAAAAAGTCCAAGTGGTTGTTTAATAAATGTCTCTTGATTAACTTATCAACTAAAACCTCACTATCCTGACTCTCACATGACATGTCAGTATGCTCAGCTTCCATAAGTAGAAATGAAGTGAATTATTGATGGAGCAGGAGCACATTTAAGAAAAAGTTTTCATTTTGTCCCCTGGGATTCACTTTTGAATCCTGAGGTTGTACAGGGGAAAAAAAAATGTCATTACCCGGGAAGTAAATTTCCAGCAGGAGAATTTATTTGATTAATTTACTTGAACAGCTCTTCTTATTTGGTGTTTCAAATAAGTGTTTTCCCTAAGTAAGGCTTTACACAGCTCTAAATGGGTTTACAAATAAGAAGTATGTAATAAGACTAGCATACCAATGGGTGCATGATGTAGTACAAAATATAACTTAATCAATTGTCTCACTTTCAGTTCTAGTTTAAAATAAATATCAGAATACTGGAGTCCACTGTCAAACAGTCATTGTAGGAGCTGGTACAATTTCTCCTGGAAAAAAAAAAAAAGAAAATTCTTCTTGATAGCAAAGCTCAGTTTTGGTTATAGGGAGTAATTTGCATGAACAGTGAAGGAAGTGTTCTAGTATACACATAAACAAAATAAGGCTGCTGTACAGGCTGCATTGCTTTAAGAAGCCTCATTCTATCATCCCGGCAGAAATGCATCGTCAGCAAGTGAAGTGTGCTGCCAAGATCTGGCAAATGTTGCCCCTAGAAGTTAATGCCAAGAGAATAAAAGAAAGCAAATATTGGTTTCTTTTATATAAACAAGTCATGCTCTCTTGTTTTGAAACTTGAACTGAGAGTAGACAGTTCTTAATATATACAACTAATGAGAAATTAGACACTGTCTTGATTTAAAACTTATTGTGATGATTAAGTATATTTCCAAAGAGCAAGTTGAGTTCAATATCAGATAATTGATATTTTCCAAACTTAGAAGTTTCATATATATATATTATATATATATATATGTATATATATATATATATATAATTTTCTCTTTCTCTTCCTTCATTATTTTTTTCAATAATTGTGGTCAAGCGTACTGAGATGCATTAATGTTAGAAGTGGACAAAGGGAGTAAACCCTAGCTATTGTATCAGCTTCCTCAAAAAATAAACAATTTGCCTTGAACTACTGCATTCAGACCATTAAACACATGCATGCTAACTATATTAAGTTCTGTTTCATCAACATATTTTAAAGAAAAATTCTGTTTCAGATCCCAGAGGAAATAATGTACATTGTGAGTGAATCATGATATCCTTTTTAGCAATATCCTTCCTAAGTAGAAATAACCTCTAAATAAGCTTTTATTTCCAAATAACTATTATCTGTCAACATAGAATAATTATCTGATATCATCACTAGACAAAAATTGCACAAGATATAAAATCTAGCAACCTATTCAGAAGGTAGTAGCACATACTTATTTTCATTTCCAATACTTGAATGAGGTTTTCTCTGATTAATGTTCATTCTATGTGGTAGATAATAATTTAGCCAAAAGGTCCAAAAGAATAAAAATTAATATTTCTCCCATATCACCATAAAGGCATGCTTTCTGTAAATAAAATCTGAAAAGAACTTATGTCTTTGTCTTTGCAATAAGATAAATATGAACATCTAAAATAAATGAATACTATAATTGTCACTGCATATGGTCTCACTTTTTCATATTTTATACTAATCAGCATATAATTAGCTTTAGATTACTATCCCAAAACACAGATAGATAAATTTTAACTTTTATTTATATTCATATAGCACCTTAAGCTTAAATAAGGAAGCAAACATTGTTTTCTTTCAAAAAACATTATTTAAATATTCTAATAACTAAATTTTTGGTAAAAATATTAATTTCTGAATATAGCAAAAAAACAATAAGAATTATCTATAATAAGAGTTTCCAATACACTGAAAAAAGAAATAATTAACAAATGTATTCAATTAAAAAAACATTTTAACAGAATATTCAACGTAAATATTTAATAGCATAATCATTGAGCCTATATAAATGTAAATACAATTTCCTACCAGTAATTTTATCCTGACAATTTTGGCTCCAATATATTCCTGTGTACAACTGAATCAATTTCACACTTACTCACCTCCCTGTCTCTGGGATGTGGTCCATTCATTGGTTTGATATTGCCATAGCAACTCAGCAACATGGTAACATGCTGGCCAAGCTCTGCTGTTCACCTCCCAATATATAGTGAACAGCTGTCGTATGTATATACATTTTGTTTTTTAGATATTGTCCCCTTTTTTAACTGTTACTTAGCATTCTATTTTAGTATAATAATATCTAGTTCCAGCTAATAATTTTCATGACTTCAGATGTAATCCTAAACATAATACCTCACATTGTATACTGAGCTAATTTCAGCTCCTCTCCACCCCCCACTACAAGCCTCTTAAAGGCACAATGAACTTCACAAGTTAACTTGCATTAACCTGACTATATGGAGCTCCTAAGCTAAAATTAGTACTTAGGTATTTTAAAATAGCTTGCTGCCTCACCTAATTTTTCCTCCTTTACAATTACAGAAGTCTCAGATTCAGATTTTGAACACAAGTCTTCTGACTGCAGTCTGCCTTCCAGCTGGAATTCTATCCCCAGGTCTCCATTTCCCCAACTGATTTTGCCTCACTATTTTAGAATAAAATGAAATGTGTATGTGTAATGTATACTTGCATATATATATATATATAGATATATAAGCACATGCGTGTGAAGAGACACAGAGACAGATTTAGAAGCATACACGTATATACACTATAATGGAGGAAATGTGGTACTTTTAAGAAATTCATGTAAAAATTGGTGATATTTCAATGCCATTTTAAATTATTGAATTTAACCATGAACAAATACTATTTTTTTTTTCTGTTTGAGAAATCTTATTATGGATAGCAGACAAAATAAAGGTTCAGATCAAGTGCCACATTATAAATGAAGCCTTCCTTTCTTGATCCCTAACTCCTCCTATAACCAACCACCTTGTTTTCATTTTGGATATATTATATAGGTACTTATATGTATTTGTGTTTTTTCTTCCCACTATGATGCAAGCTTTTTGAAGGCAGGGAATGCTTCATTTTTGTCTACTTCTTCAGTACCTAGCACAGTGCCTGGCACTTAGTAGGCACTTAATAAATGAGTACTTTTTTATTGATTGATGACTGCTTTACTTAGCTCTTAATAGAGTCAGCTCAAGTACACACTAGGATAATATACAAGATGGGAGCTCACCAAAATGATATGATCCCAATAAGTTGACTTTAATGTTTTTTGTTGTTGTTGTTGTTGTTGTTGTGTTGTTGTTGTTTGTTTGTTTGTTTGTTTTTTCTATGCATTGGGTCATAAGACTTTCAACTGGAAAGTCTGGAATATAATTCCTAACTTGCCTCAAAAACAGGCTGAGGTAAAGCCTCCCCAAGAATAAAACAAGCAGAGTAACCACCAGAGAGATGAAGCTTTAGGAAGCTGTCAGGTAGGGAAAAAAGACAGTAATTACAAGCTGATGCTTTTAAAGGGGTGGTGGAGAAGGGAAATCCTGAAATGCCTTTATATACATATATTCAGCATGTGGGCAAGGAAGAATTGGAATTGACTGTATACAAATCCTCCCCTCTCATCTTCCACATGCCCTTCAGACAGTGAACATCGACATCCTACCATTTTATGAGATACCCACTCCACCCTTCTCTGGCCTTTTGAACTGCCCTTAAAGAATCACAGACAGAAGCTGTTTCAGGAATTCTTAATCTGAAGTCAGCAGACTTCCAAAGTTTCTCTGAATAGTTTTCAGGGAGTCTTGGGTAGAATTATATCTTTGTTTTTACTAACTTCAGACTAAAATTTAGTATTTCCTCTAATTATTGTTTCACACCCATTTTTGCATGAGACATTCTTTTTTTTTTTTTTTGCTTTTTGCTGAGTCAATTGAGGTTAAGTGACTTGCCCAGGGTCACACAGCTAGGGAATGTTAAGTATCTGAGAACAGATTTGAACTCAGGTCCTTCTGACTTCAGGGCTGCTCCTCTATCCACTGCGCCACCTAGCTGCCCCCATTTCCTCTAGTTATTTAAAAATATTATTCTGAAAGGCCTGGAGAGACTTGCATGAACTGATGCTAAGTGAAGTGGGGAGAACCAAGAAAACATTGTACACAGCAGCAAGATTATGTGACAATCAACTCTGATGGGCATGGCTCTTTTCAATACTGAGGTAATTTAGGCCAATTCCAACAGACTTGTGATGAAGAGATCCATTTGCATCCAGAAAGAAAACTGTGGGGACTGAATGTGGATCACAACATAGTATTTTCACCTTTTTTTGTGGCTTGCTTCCCTTTTTATTTCTTTCTTTCCTAATTTTTTTTTCTTTTTTGATATGATCTTTCTTGTGCAGCATGAAAAATGTGGAAATATGTATAGAAAAATTCTAGAAAAATTGCACATGTTTAACATCTATTGGATTACTTGCTGTCTAGGGGAAGGAGATGGAGGAAAAGAGAGGGAAAAGGAACAAAAGGTTTTGCAAGGGTGAATGTATTTAGAAATTTGCATGTATTTTGAAAATAAAAATCCATCATTAAAAATATTATTCTGAGAAAAGTTCGACAGGCTTCACAGATGTAAATGGGGTTGATAACACATAAAATGTTAAAAACCCCTTTTATTTAGTCATTTCAGTTATATCTGACTCATTGTGATCCCACTTGGGGTTTTTCTTAGCAAAGATGTGGACTTTCCCATTTACTTCTCCAGCTCATCTTTACAGATGAGGAAACTGAGGCAAACATCATTAAGTGATTTGTCCAGCCTCACAGCTAGTAAATTCCTGAGGACAGATTTGAATTCAGGGAGATGAATCTTCCTGATTCAAAGTCTAGTACTCTATTCCTATGCCGCCTAGTGCCCCTGGTCTAGCACAAAGCTCTCATTTTACATTTGAATTTATTTAATATCCAGTAGACATCTTAAACTATACATGTTCAAGACAGAACTCATCATTTTTCTTCCTAAATCTTCCTCTTCCTTCTATCTTCTCTATTACTGTAGAGGGCAACCCCATCTTCCTACTTCTCAGGCTTTCAAGCTAGAAATTATCTTCCACTTCTATTTTTTGCTTCCCTACTCCCTCTGTTGCCAAAGCCTATTGATTTCATTTTTTCAATACCTCTCCTCTGACACTAATACTACTCTGCTGCATGTCCTTAGCAGCTCACACTTAGATTTTTGGGTTTGCCTCTCAAATTTCTCCCCACTTTAATCAAACCTCTATTCTACCACTAAAACTATTTTGCAAAATCTCAAATATGATCAAATTGCTCCCCTATTCAATAGACTCCAAAGCTCCCTATGGCTTTCAGGATTAAATACAAATATTCTTTGGATATTCAAAGTCCTCCATAACCTATCATCCTTCTACCTTTCCAAACTCCTTACTCCCTGACATATACTCTTTGATATGGCTGTTCCATGAAAAAGGTATTTTTTTTCTACCAGTCTCTCATGTTTGGAGTCTCTCATTTCTGCCTACCAACTTCCCTGACTTCCTTTCAGTTCTAATTAACAAGCCATATTTTAGCAAAAACCTTTTCCAATGCCTCTTATTTCTAGTACCTTTTCATCTATTAATTCTTCCCTATTTATCTTGTCTTTAACTTGCTTTATATTCTACATCATCTTCTCCCATTAGATTGTAAGCTCCTTGAGGAATGAACTGCTTTTTGCTTCTTTTTGTATCCCCAGAACTTAGCAAAGTCCCAGACACATAATCACTGTGTAATAAACATTACTTGGTTATTTAAAGAAACTGAGTTCCAAGGATTTGTACAAGGTCATGGAGGTAATGAAAACTAGGAAAGAGATTTGAACACAGGTTCTCTGAAAGTAGAATAAGCATGCTTCCCTACTATTCTGCTGCTTCTTCTATAATATTCTACTCATTTAAATCAGATTTCATCTCTATAAAACTTTTAGGGTGCAAATGGAGGGCTCATACTGTGATTTGTACCTCATCCTGTACCTCTTCAAGATGACCCTGGTTTGAAGTTCCCAGCATCCCAGTTATAAACTGCATATATTATCAGTGAGAGCTAAGGAGCAACAATTTCAAGGCATATAATCTTTTAACAGAGAAAAATAAAACACTCATTATCTAGCACAGGCTGAGTCCTTCACTCCCATATTACAAATATAAGAGGACACAAAGTGAGGTCACATTTCTTCTAGGGAAAGGGTCTCAGAATATATTGCCCAAATTATCACATGCCATTGATTTAATCCATATAATTTGGAAAAGCACTACACATGGGCAAACCATTGATTTAGTACATCAATCTTAGCAAAATGCTTGGTCCCAGAACTAAAAAGAAGAAAGAGATAGGTTAGAGTCACTTTCAGAAGGAAAACAAAACAAAACAAAAACATTCAATATCGTCAGCAAACCCAAACTAATTGCTGTTATCAAAAAAAAACAACCCAATTTTAAGACCAATCTTCTCTTGCAGATTCTATAATGGGCACAAAATAGTGGAAGAGAGTGGTATTAGAAGAACCACATTTGCTTGTGATCCAGAATAGTAAAAAAATGGATGAGGTATATAAGCAAGATGCAGATTAAGAGCCCATGATCGTACACTTATGGCTACCTTTCAGACAGAGTTCCAGTGGTATCTACACAAAATCTTTTTAGATCCCTCCTGCTCTGTTCCGCATTGGAAACATTTATGTATATGTTGTCTCCACAAATAAAATGTAGTCTCTTTAAAGTCAGGGATTGTTTTCATCTTTTGGTATTTTTTTTAATACCTGGAACAATTTCGGGGACATAGTAGATATTTAATAAATGTTTACTGATTGATTGATTTAAATAAATGTCAAGGATACATATGACTAGAAAAATAAGTGGCAGAATCATATACCAGGAATAAGAAATAACAGCCTGAACTTTACATTGATATTTATAAAATGTTAAAAACAAGTCATTTCAGATTCTCTACTATCCCATTTGGGGTTTTCTTGGCAAAGATACCAAAGTAATTTAACATGTCCCTCTTTGGATCATTTTACACATGAGAAACAGAGGCAAACAGGGTTAAGTGACTTGCCCAGGGTCACACAACTAGTAAGTATTTGAGGCCAGATTTGAACTCAGGAAAAGGTTCTGCCCAATTCCAGATCCATTAATCTATCCATTGCACTATTTAGCTGCCCCATTATGTAATCAAAATAAAAATCATTTAAACTCTCAAAGACTAGGTCTCTATATCTGCAACAATTATGATGTAAGTGGAAAGAATATTCATTGCTGAGTCAGAATAAATGGATTCAAATATCACCTCTGATCATTATTACTTGCATGACCTTGGACAAGGTACTTGATTTCCCAATGTCCCAATTTCCTCATCTATTAAATGAGCGAGTGATAAATTAACTATTTGCTCTGAGCTGACGATCTGATGAATACTGGGATGATAGTGGCCTGAATGGTTTGCTGCTCCCTATACAGAATATTGCATCTAATTCTACAAAAATTTTGTATTATACTTTTCCCCAAATCCCTGGAATCCTTCTTTCACACTTCTTCTACTTTGAATCTCTGCTTCCCTTTAAGGTTAAGCCTAAGGATGGCCTAAAAGAAACTTCCTCAGTTTTATTGAAGTCCTCTTTCTTTCTACTATATCACCTGTTTTTAATTAAATTATACTGCTTTGTGTGTATGAGTGGTTATGCTGATACCTTCTTGTCTCCCTCAAAGTATTATCTTACCCCAGATTATAGAATCAAAGTAATCTGAAAAACATAAAAGGAATAAAAAAGGAAGGTGATTTTTTCCTCCATTTTCTTTATCCCTTTTCCTCCCATCCCTTTCCTCCTCCTTGCCATTTCTGCCTTAAAAAATAAGCCACTTGGGGCAGCTAGAGACATAGTGGTTACAGCACCAATCTTTCCTCTCTAACTTTTATTTCTAAGAAAGACTTCTTTTCAGTAATTTTTTATGACTTTAGAAAGCAAAAAGAAATTGAAAACTCTCATTTTGCAAGAAATCACTGCTTGTTGCCTTAGCTGCCTATCCTGTTAGTAGTAGTGGCTAAGCTAAGAATAATCTTAAAAACATCAGCATCATTAAGGTGAAAATCTGGAAATGAGACCAAGGTCTCATGGTGACAAAATAAACCTTGTACAAACAGCAAGTCAGGAGTCAGATCTGAGACCAATGTGAAAAACATTCTAGAAAGAGAAAGCAGATTCTCTTATAATCAATGACTGGTAAGAATGTTAGGAAATGAATCTATTTCCCAGATCTTATCCAATTGCTACTGTCCATTTTTGTCTATTCCAATTGTGTCCTAGAGAGTAGCACCATCCCTGCTCTCTTTTTCTCAAGTATATGAGAAGTATTTCTCAAAGATGGGATCTAGGCAAGCCTTGTAAGTATTCTGAAAATTCCTTTGTATTTTTAATGTTAATATCTGAAGCTAGAAAAAAATGGTTTACTGAGAAATATTAATATTAAAAAAAACCCAAGACTGAGCTAGGAAATATTCTGGATTTAGTATAGGGAGAGCCACAGAGATTTTTATCTGATGCTTGCATCTTTGAAAAATATTTTATATTCTCCCCAGGCTAGAATTTAGCACCTAATTAGTAAAGCTTTCCTTCTTGCTTATCCCATATTGACAGATATTCACACATGCCTCAGAGAGGCTTTGGCAAGCTGATTAGACTGGTAGCTTGAGTATAGCACCATTTGGTAGGCAAATTATATATCATACTACCTCCTTGTCAACAACCTTTTATTAAAGAAGTGCTTATTATGTGCCAGGAGCTGTGCTAAGCAAGCTCTTAAGAAACTTATTTCCTAATGGTAAAAGATAGCATATAAAAGGAATCTAAAAGGGAAGTTGGATGAATTGCTTGGTATAAGGCAACATACAGAATTTGAGAGAAGTTACTAGTTGTCCTTCTTTCTCAAAGAAGACCATGGCATCAGAGCAGTGATGCTGTGACATGCAAGTGAATTATATTTAAGTGAGAGAGGGCTGTAAAAGATCACCTGTGGAACAAAGTGGGGAAGATATGACTGACTCAGACATTTGAAATGGAGATTCTGGGAGGAGGTCTCCAACCTCCAAGCAGAGAGTATAACCCCAAGGGCATAGACTTCTGATGAGATGTGAATTATGTGGCCTTCCATAATGATAAGGTCCCTTAAGCATGATTGAAAAGTCCAGCCAATTGAGAAATTAATTAATTGCTTAATTAATAAAGTGTTACTTTGTCTTTCTCTGATCTTTTAGAAGGCAGCACACCAGCCACTTTAGAGCTAGCTGGTAGTATAGCACTTAAACTGTCATATGGGATACAAAACCAAGTGAACTCACAGCTTATACAATTTTTAAAAATCTTCTTATGCTCATCTGCCTACATGCTATTTTACCCCAGTAGAATTCCTTTGAGGAAAGTATTTTGCCATTTTTTTATATATTTCCAAGTCCAGCACATTGGCTGACAGTTATTAATTTATTATGAATAATTGTTAATGTATTGATATATTTATGCCCTCATTTTACAAATGCAGAAAATGAGACAAGAGTTTAGCTGAAACTTTGAAGGTTAAATGGTTATTAAATAATAGAGCCGGGATTTGAATACTTTTCTGGTTCAAAATCTAGTACTGTTTCTACTATACCACACTCCTGGGAAATTATTCATTTGAATAATAAGTAAAACCATTCACCTTGTACTAAATTAAATCCACACCTACCTATTTTCTTTCATTTAAGTTCCCCTTTAAAACAAATATGAAAGTGTTAAGTTAATTGTAAAGGGCTTAACAAATCTAAGTCATCATCAGGCTATTTTCTCTAAAAATATGTTCATGTTTTTGAATGCTTATGGAATCAATTTGCAATGCTTGGAAACTTCAATTGGATTAAATGTGCTCTCACATATTACAAACTATATTTCTGACAAAGGAAAAAAAACAGTATATTGTCATATATCCAAAAAGTAGTAATAATTTTTAAAGCATTTACATAGGTTTGACAAAATTTTAATCATGTCACTATTTTAATTGAGAAATAATTTTATTAAAAGGAATAATTCTGACAGGTATAATACAATAAAGAAAAATTATTGTCATTATCCATCCCTCCTCCCTACTTCCATAGCAATTTAATGCCTTTCAGTTAAAGGTCTACACACAATATTGTTTTTATTAATGATTCAATATCATAAACATGTGGGTGTCATTTTCTATGGTTAGAAGACATGGAAGAATAGAAACAACAGAAGTATGAGCAGAAGTTCTTTAGTCAACTCTAATTTTCTTTTTCTACAACAGAAATCAAGGTAGTAGAAATAAATTTAACAGAAAAGAAAGGAAATAGGAAGAAAAAGAAAAGGAAAGAGGAAAGGGGGAGGAAAGAAGAAAGGAAAAGGAAGGAGGGAAGAAAGGAAATGAAAGAGGGAAGGAAGAAAGATGAAAGGAAAGGAAGGGGGAAAGAACAAAGTGAACAAGGGAATAAAGAAAGGGAGGGAGGAAGGAGGGAATAAAGGAAGGTAGAAAAGACAGGAAGGAAAGAATAAAGTGGTGAATAAGGAAGCAAAGACAGGAAGAAGGAAAGAAAGAAGAAAGCAGAAAGGAGGAGAAGGAAGGAGGGAAAGAAAGAAGGAAGGAGGGAAAGAAGCAAGGAAGGAAGGAAGGAAGAAAAGGAAAGATAAGGAGAGGGAGGAAGAGAGAGAATTAAGTTTCCTCATACAAATATGAGAAATAAGAAAGATTTTAGTCTAAACTTCTGCATGGATGCATCACACAACTTGAAGAGCCACTTGTGCCACTGCTAGGCTCAGAAAAAGCAGTTGTTTAGATTTTTGTTTTTCCCAAGGCCCTGTGCACAGCTGCCAAGGGGCTGACGCCTGCTGAAAGCAGCACCACTAGCAGCCATCATCAAACAGCTGATGGAGTGACTAATCGCGTCGCCAATGGACTAAATGCTGTCTCTATGCCTGTTGTCCCTTCTCAATACTCAGAACCTCTACTTCTTCCCCATACATCAGCAATCTAGGCCATTGAAGTACAAAGGCAGCTCAACAGACAAGCCAGCTGGCATGTAACAGAATTATAGAGATGAAGGACAGAGGTGGAGTCAGTTCCAACTGCATTGGATAAAGAATAGACAGAAAATTAGGAGTGTCTTGCCCAATAAAGGACCCAGACAGACTGCACTGAAGTTCACTTCAGGCAATTTGGACCTACAATTATTCCTTCCTTTACTAAAATTATTGACTAAAAATACCCTGATTTAAAAGTCTGAGAAACAACTATGTCTATATGAAAACACCTGACTAATATTACAATTAATTTTCTCTTCTCTTTTAGAAATACAATATTTTATAAAATAATTCTTTATTAAAATTTTTCCCTTGCTTCCTACTACTGTACCATCCCCAAATGAAGTTTCTTTTCTAATTTTCATAATCAATATTTCATATTCATACATTCTACCAAATGAAGAGCTTGTCCTCATTTGCAATAAACTCGGCATCCTGTTTCTTGTGATATTATATAGATGCTTCTTGACTCTTCTTACAAGCAACTTTTGCATTTTCCTTTTTTTTCTTACCTTTTATATTTGAACCTTCTTTTCTAACTTTGTCCCTTTCAACTATTTTTCATGACATATTTTCCAGATGAAACTAGACTAAAGTCACACATAATACTAAAAAACCCTACCAGTAAAAATGTAGAAGAAAAATAAGAAACGACAAACTAAGCCTATTTCTTCACAGTGGTCTCAGTTGTTTTGTTTGTTTGTTTGTTTGTTTTAAATCAGGTCAGTTTGCACATACATTATAACATATTAAATTGCTTTCAACCTTAGGGGATAGAAGAAAGAAAAAATTTTGAAACTCAAAATTTTATATAAAAAAGGTTAAAAATTGTCTTTATATATAATTGGAAAAATTAAATACTATCTATTGGAAAAATAAAAATGCAATTAAATTTGATTTAAAATCAGATTAGTGGGTGCTTTTTCTCTAGACTTAAAACTTTCTTAAGTATTCCCAAAGTAATGGTGTATTTACTCAATTAACAAATCAGTTATGTAAATGGTATTCTTCTTAGAACTAGGAATACAAATTCAACAAACATTAAATACTTAAAAAGAATCTATTATTTGTATGGCACTGTCTGGATATAATAAAAGTTGTGCATAAAAATACTATTAACTTTCTGTCCTAAATAAACTATTTATTCTTCCTGATATTCAGTCATTTTTCAGTCCTGTATAATTCTTCATAATCCCATTTGAGTTGCCGTTTTCTTGTCTAGCTCATTTTACAGATGAGGAACTAAGGCAGACAAAGTTAAATGACTTACCCAGTCCTGCACAACTCGTTAATATGAGGCCATATTTGAAATCAGGAAGATGAATCTTTTTGACTACAGGTCCAGCACTATCCACTCTACCACCTATCTGCCCAAATA
The DNA here is from genome assembly GCA_023553655.1 of Myrmecobius fasciatus. Classification (NCBI taxonomy): domain Eukaryota; kingdom Metazoa; phylum Chordata; class Mammalia; order Dasyuromorphia; family Myrmecobiidae; genus Myrmecobius; species Myrmecobius fasciatus. The sequence goes on along the minus strand of JAJPUD010006891.1, from coordinate 946 downwards.
AGCTATAAGTATAATGAAGATAAAGTATTGATACCAAGTAATTTAATGACATATGTTTTGAAATATGTAATTTCAAAAGTCAATATATTCATTTTATATTTTCATTTTATTTTAATTACCATAATTTAAATGTAAATTATTAACACACATTGGAAATGTCTGATTTTTCATTTCTAAAAATGGAACAAATCAACCTACATTTATTTTGGAAGCCTATAATTTAAAATAATAAGCCCTTAACAGCACATCATAGAACAAAGAGAGGCAAACTGGTATAGTAAATTGAATTATCTTGAAATCAGGAAGTTGTGGGTTCAAGTGTTGCTTCTGACTCAGTAGTTGTATGACCCCAAGACAGACGTTTAATTGTTACAATCAAATCAATATCATACCTTCTGGCCAAGTCATTGAAGTCTCTGAGTGTAGAAATTTGCAGAGAAATTGCAGAACTAAATAGGAAAGAAAATTCCTTATTACCAATGAAATTACAGTCTAATAAAAAATATAATTTTAAACCTAGAAAGGAGCTTAGCAATGACTAACCCTGTTATTTCACAAATGAGGAAAGTGAGAAGAGTTTAAGTGAGTTATCTATGAATATAGAGCTCATAATTATTAAATTGTTGAATTTCTATAAGTGAATCTCTAAAATAGTGGGAAATTAATGGCATAGAGAATATACCTTTATTAACATCCCACACTCAGGATACAGGAATAATAGTAATAATACAAAAAATATAATATTGACATTTTGTAGTTTATGATTTAAGATTTATAAATATAATACACGATTTCACCATATTTTCAAAAGATACTTTGAGATTTACATCATAGATATTATTCCCATTTTAAAGATGAAGAAAATAGACTAGAAGTTAAATGCCTTATTCATATTCAACCAACAAATGTAAGAGGTAGAATTTGAAACCAGATGTTTTTAATTCCA
>JAJPUD010006890.1:78243-119200 GCA_023553655.1 Myrmecobius fasciatus | reverse complement strand
GGGAAAGGGATGGTAGAGTTTTAACCAGAGGGCAAGTGCTAGGGGCGATCAGTGTGTGTGTGTGTGTGTGTGTGTGTGTGTGTTTGTGTGTGTGTGTGTGTGTGTGCAGCCGGAGCAGCGGAGCGCTCTGAGGCGCCGCCGCCTCCCGGGTTAACTCCTCCCTGCCGGTTCATCTTCCCCTCCTGTGCGTGCCTCTGCGGGTGCCTGCTGCGAGCGCCAGCATGAAGCGTGCGCACCCCGACTACAGCTCCTCTGATAGCGAGCTGGACGAAACCATCGAAGTGGAGAAGGAGAGCGCCGATGAGAATGGGTGAGAGGAGAAGGGGTACACTGCGGGGCTCCCTCAGGAGGGAGAAAAGGACCCTGCATTTTTACAGGCGGCGGCGGCGGGGGGGGGGTTCCCCATTACGTTCCCAGCCTCTGGTTGCCAGGATGTCTTGAAGCAAAGACTGGACAGTCACCGACCAGGGATGTTATGTAAGGGATTCCTAGGAAGACTGACCCCCGGAGTTCCTTCCAGCTCTTGAGAAAATGTGATTCTCATTTTGGTGACAGCAAAGCTGACCTGCCTGAGATGAGACACTGGGTGGCCTCTTAATGCGTGAATGTCGTGCCAGGGCTAAGAACAGGGGACCCCCTCTTTCCATGCATTCTATTGTTTACACTAGGAATGAAGGGGTTCAGGGCCACAGCATACTGGCTATTCAACTTAGTGGCAGCCACAACCGAGTGTAACCCCTTAACTTTGCAAGTTTGCTGCCTCGGTCTGCGGGGTTCCCGGGGAGGCAGTAAATTCCTTCCCAGCACTCCATCTGTTCTTTGCCCTGTGCTTACTTAATGGTGCTTTCTTGTTTATTTCAGAAACTTGAGTTCGGCTCCTGGTTCCATGTCCCCATCAACCTCTTCCCAGATACTGGCTAGGAAACGTCGCAGAGGCGTGAGTCTCCATTATATTTTCAGATTTTATCTCTATCTTTGTGTCTCGTGTCTTTTTGTCTCTGCCTCTTACTGTCTCAGTCTCTTTCTGGTGGGATGGGGGAAGCTATCAGAATTTATGATACTAATGGAAATTCCTTTGTTTTGCATGCTTCCTGTTAGATCATTGAGAAACGACGGCGAGATCGAATCAATAACAGTTTGTCGGAGCTGAGGAGATTGGTACCCAGTGCTTTTGAAAAGCAGGTAAGAAATGGAGTGGAACGACCCGTGTGCCAATTGGTGCCTTGTGACTTTCATAAACTAACTGAACCTTTCGAGAGCTTAGAAAAGTACCCTCTTGCTTGTGACTTATAGAAGAACTGAATCTGCCTAACTTATTTTGAAGTTATCACCAAATGCATATCCTACCAAATTAAACTTTTTCCTTTCTTCATAGGGATCCGCTAAATTAGAAAAAGCAGAAATTCTACAGATGACTGTGGATCACCTCAAAATGTTACATTCGGCAGGGGGAAAAGGTAAAGCTCATTAATATTTTGGGTGGGAGGGGTGAGAGGAGGATACTTCTTAAGGAACTTTGGTACTGCCCAATTGTATTCTCTGCATTTTGTTATCTTATGTTTACTAAGTATATTGGGGTTAGGGAAAAATTGATAGCTCTTTATAAATATGCCTGTGCTGTTTGTACGTGCATCAATAATTTTCACATTTTCTTGAGACTTTACATAGTGTATCTACCATTTTATAGTGACTGCAAATTATAACAGTACAGAATATAAATAGAGCCTTCCTTTGGAAAATGACTGCTGTCTGAGGCTCTCCAGAGTTATGACAGCATTGATTCAGATGAAGTGACTCTCATGTTAATCCATAGTAATTTGGAGGGAGAAATGTGTTTTTCCCTCTATAATAGATGATATTTCTTTCTCCTTATCTATACACCCAGGAGGTTAAAAAAAAAAAGCAAGCAAACCATGCTGTCATATTTTTTTGAAGAAAAAAATCTTGTCACAGAAAGGACAGTGTAATGAAAAGAGATGGAAAAATAAAATAACTATCTATACATATGTAAACTAGAAGTACTTGAATGAGGACTGAGTGCCTGTAAAAACCCTATGATGATAACGTTATGCTTCTGTGTATCTGATGATTTTCAGTGTGCTGTGTGGGTTCTCATGTCTGGATGCATTTTTCTGGCATTGAAGTAAAGCATTAAAATGATTGAGCATCAGCCAGTAGTGTATAATTCCACTTTCTGCTTGGCATCTCTGGCAAATGGATTTTGAACATAGGCCATTAGCAAGTATATACTAGTAATTCAAAATGAAACATTTTTGTTTGACCTTAGAAGTTCTGAGGTGTGTGAGGAAATACAGAAAATATTTACTTGGTTTCCCAGTGGAACCTGTGCACATGGTTTATGCATCCTGCATTTGTCAGGAAGAAGTGTGATCTAGATGAAGCAGCATATTTATAGCTGTGGCCTGAGGTTTTTCTTTTGTACCTTTTTTTCTCAGGCTATTTTGATGCTCATGCTCTTGCCATGGACTACCGGAGTTTAGGATTTAGAGAATGCCTGGCCGAAGTTGCCCGGTACCTTAGTATCATTGAAGGGCTGGACACGTCTGATCCTCTCCGGGTTCGACTGGTGTCTCATCTCAACAATTACGCCTCTCAGCGGGAAGCTGCCAATAGTGCCCACACAGGCATTGGACATATCCCGTGGGGCAGTGCCTTCGGACATCCCCCCCACATCTCCCACCCCTTGCTGCTGCCGCCACCCCCGCCCCAGAATGGCCACAGCACCAGCAGCACTACAGCGTCTTCCACAGAACCGCACCACCAGGGGAGAATGACAGCGTCCCACGCTGACACCGCTTCCTTGAGAGTGCCCCCTAACGGCAGCCTTGGACCTGTGCTCCCTGTGGTGACTGCCTCTTCCAAACTCTCTCCTCCTCTGCTCTCTTCCATGGCATCCCTATCTGCGTTCCCCTTCTCCTTTGGTTCCTTCCATTTATTGTCCCCGAATTCACTGAGTCCTTCAGCACCAACACAGGCGACAAACCTTGGCAAGCCTTATAGACCCTGGGGGACTGAGATTGGAGCTTTTTAAAGAACTAAAGTTTTAGGAGGGATGGGGGAAAGCTTAAAAATCCAGCTGAGCTGGATTGTTGCCAACTTCACCTTAAAAATCATAAGTGAAAGTGAAGGAAAAAGGTACAATTATAGATAAAATTCGTTTAAGAACCTATAAAAATTGGATGGTTTTCTTCTCTCTTGGTTTTTACATTTTGTATTAGTTTTTTTTTTTTTTAAACTAGTTGTTAAACTTGTCCAAGATATTAAATTGCAGTGGTGGTATAAACCAACATCCTGTGATGGGTTTGTGCTAAGTGTCTAATCCACTTTGTAAACATGTATTATTATTTCCAAATTATTCCACTTTTACCTGAAAACTTTGGAACTTTTAATTTAGTGTTTTGTTATTTTTTCTTGTTTAGATACAACTTTTTAGATTTTTTTTACAAACTACTATGCTCAACATTAACAAATTCTGCTTGTGAATATTTTGACAGATTAAGATGTTCTATAAGAAATTACCACTTTTTTGGGGGTAATCTATATTCTGAGTTTTATATTTCTGAACAAAGCGTTGACAAATCAGAACAATTAGCTTCATCCAAGAAAAGAAGAATGATCTGTGTTTCTCTTGTAGCAGATGGGTGAATTTTGTGGATACCTAATTTGGGTCTTTGACCAAACTGCTGTTGGAGTGTGGTGTGATTGACAGCTTTCACCTAGGGAATAACTGCTCCTAGCCCAGCAGGGGTGAAATTCAGGATTTGATGTCTTAGTGTAAACTATGGAAGGTGGGTGAAGAGGCAACTGGGAGACTGAAGTTACAGAATACAATCTGCCTGAATGTATCAGGCCCTGGCCAATATTATGAATGTCTTCATTCTTCAGAACTTCAAATTCATCTGAAACAATGGATAATTATCCTAGTGTGCTAGAGGTCATTCATTCAAGCTGTCCTGTGGAAACATTCAATGTTTAATCTTCTCTTCCCTACTCCTCTCCCCATGTATTATTTTACCTGGAAAACTATTATCTGTCTCTTTCTGGTGCAGAGAAATTTGGTTATTCAGGATTTTAAAAGGGCTCTTCTGCATTCTTGTTATGGTTTATTTAATTTGGTTCCATCTGTGAAACTAGCATTTTAAACAGGTTCATTTCTTTCAGAGGTATATTTTTAAATGACCTCCACTGAATTGGGTTTGATCTCTGTTATATTGATGTGTTGTGATTAAATAAAAAAAAAAGAAAGAAAATTTGCATTTCAGTGCACATATGTTGTATACCATGCCAGCAGGAGAAGGCTGTACTTTCCCATTTCCTATTCTTTTGGTCTACTGAAAGCTCTCCCTTCTCTGTCCAGATACTCCTGGCTATTATTTCATGCTCTTCATCTTTATGCCCCCAGTGATTGGTGTGGAAAGTACAGTTAAAAGACCTGTTTTTAAATGCTGGTATTTATGAGCTTGGGATCTGGCAGAAGTAATTTAACCTCTAGGTTTAAGTTTCCTGAGGCATTGAACTCAGTAGATTTGAAGCCAGAAGGTGTGAATTAAGATCCTGGTTTTTATATAGAATTGCTGGGTGACTTTGGACAAGTCATACCACTGGTCTGATTTTCTCTTTCCTCAAATGTAAATGACAGGGTTGGAGATGGATGGATTCCCAGGTCTCTTCTTCCTGTAATCTTTAACCGTTTATGTAAAATGTGTGCTATTTCAACCAAAGTGATCTCATGAGGTTGAAATAAGGCCTGACAAGGTGAATTTTTCAAAGACTGAACTTTGAGTTCTGTAGGCTATGGACAAGTTCCACATGAATAATTAGACATGAATATGGTCCCCCAGAGGGACAGTATAATCTGGACATTACTCTAGCAAATGAGTGTAACCTGTATGTAAATGTATGGTTAGGCAGGAGTTAGGAAAACTCTTGATTGGAGAGGGGAAGGAGAAAAGAGTGTGAGTTTGCTATCTATTAAAATCAACCCAATCTCTTCGAAATACCTTCTGTGTGCCCACTTTGTGCTGACACAGTTTATAAAAATGGGGGGGGGGCTTTAAAAATTACCTTTAAAACCCATTGCTGTCACTGAAGAACTGATCAGAGGCTGTGGAATCAGTGGCAGTGATTATATGTGGCAAGCTGTAATTCTGCACCTGCAGAGCCCCGGGAGATCTCCCTTGTCATTCGGAGGAATGTGTTTAACCCTTTTTTTGTGCATTTGACTTTAGAATTATTTGTCCATGGTAGCAGGCATATGCTTCAAGTTATAACAAAGCCCCCTGTCAGAAGAGAGGCAGTTGGCCTGATCCCTCTGGGTGTCGAGTGCCTTAGTCTTGCTTTAAAAGTGATCTTCCAGCCAATTAGCATCCCACTGGAGCCAAGAGGACGGCTAGTCTCCTTTAACTCTGAAGGAGGTTTGTCTTGATCCTTAGGGATAGCAGGGGAAAGGGAAAATACAAAATCTGGCAGAGAATGGAAAGAATTGACTCCCCTCCCCCCTCGACTATGCCCTTTTATTTTCTGATTAAAAAACACAAATCATTACCAGACATAAAGGCAAAAGGAAGAAGTTTAAACTTTGAAATTCAGCAGTTGCTTATGTATCCCTATGGGAAAATTAGACACTGTAGGGATAATGCTTCCCTATGTTTGAAATTCTGGCTTCTGATTCAAGAATCCCTTGCCTAGCATCATTTTGTACATCATTTAGTTTCCAGTCCTAGTTCCATCCTTAAACAGGCCCCTCTGCAACAAGTTGTAGCATTTTTGCAAATATTAATGTACCATAAAGGTACTTTTTGAAGAAAGTATAATGTTACTTTAACCCCTATTTTATAAGACTAAAACAGTTTCCCAAATGTTTTTTTCAGTCTGCATTACTTCGGTCCATATTTATTTATGGCTGCCTGTTATATTGAAGGAGATTTAATATCCTCATTAGGGTATGTGTACTGAATGTCCTGCAGCAGGTCAGGATAATAATAATAACAACAACTAACATTTAAAGTTTTAAACCACTTTATTTTAGTTGAGTCTCACAACAATCCTAGGAAGTAGGTACTTTGGGTATTTTCATCACTTGACAGACAAGTAAAGTGAGTTATTACTTGTTCTTGGTCACACAACTAGCAAGCATCAGAGACTGAATGTAAACCTTCTGACTCCAAGCCTAGCCCTTTAGTAGAGCACATTACAAAGCTCATCAGAGATACAAGTTAGCTTGATCACATAGTGCCAGCTTAATTTGCTTATCATTTTCCACTAAAATAAGAGAATTTCTTGATGGAAAAAGGTATTGTGCTTTCTTAGGATTTACAAGATCTATAAAATTTACATCATCTTTAAAGTGCTAATATACCATTAGTGGAGATAGCAAGTGTAATCATTTCCTTCACTTGAATGTTGTATAGGATTGGGATTGTGGTGTGGTCTACTATAGTGTAAGAAATTATTCATTAAAAGAAAAATTGTATCTTTCAGGCATTGATATTGAAATAAAAATCTACCTTTAGGTTCAGTTCACTATGTAATTCTACCACACTTATATTAGTGTGTTACATACACATATAGATCCATGTATTAGGCTTGAATCAGAAGAATTGAACTTGAATTTCAGCTCTTCTTCCATTTTCCAGTATGTAACCTTAGATCAATACAGGGTACTTAATGAGTGGTCCATAAACTTACAGAGGAAAAAATTACATTTTTATTTCAACATAATTGTTGTAATTCTATGCATTTTATTGTATGCATTTAAAAACATTCTGAAGAGTCCATAGACTTGACCAGATTAACAAAGGGTTCCATGGCTCAAAAGGCTTAAAAACTCCTGGCCTGTCCCATTTCTAAGGTCATTTTTGGCTCCAGAATTCTGTAGCTAATAAATCTCCATATGTTAAAGGACTTGAAAAAATAAATAGCTTAGAAGTAGTATACAGAATAATAACATTGATAATAAAGAATCTCATTTAATATCAATTAAATTTAATCAACTAAGCATTTATAAAACATATGCTGTGTCAGGCATTATGTTGGCACTGAGGATAGAAAGAAGGAAAAAAATAGCCCTTATTTTCAGGGAGCTTATATTGCTTAGGATATAGATGGTTATCCATATTCTTTAATAGGAAAGCTACAGTTCAGGAGAGATGTGATAAGGATTTAAACTATATGGATAGAGAAAAAGGATAGATATTAGCTGTGTTGAAGGTAGAATGACAATATTCTTTTAGAAAGTTGTGCATATTCTTTGATCACTTGTCTATTAGATAAGTACTTTTATTCTTTTGTTTTCAAGGTCTTAATAAATTATTAAGCATCTAATATGTACCAGAAACTGAGATATATGTCTTATATCTACAAAGAAAGGCAAAAAAAATAATACCTACGTTCAAAGAGTTTATAATCTAAGGTGGGATGGTGAAAAGGAGGGAGAACACTATGCAAACAACTGTGTACAGTCATATATAGGATAAATTTTAGATAGCTAAGAGAAGACATTGGCATTAAGGGGTATATGTAAAGTTACTTGCAGAAAGAAGGACTTTAGCTGGGATTCGAAGAAAGCTATGAAAGTTAGGAGAGAGAGATGAAAGTATGGAGGGTAGATGGTGAAAATGCCCCAAATCAGGAGATGGAATGGGTAACAGCAAGGATACCAGCAAGGATTTCTCTCTCTCCATCTGTATCTCTCTGTGTCTCTCTCTTTCTCTCTGTCTCTGTCTCTGTCTCTCTCTCTCTCTCTCTGTCTCTCTGTCTCTGTCATTTTTTCTCTCTCCACCTCTCTGTCTCTCTCTGTCTCTGTCTGTTTTTGTCTCTCTGTCTCTGTGTCTCTGATTCTGTCTCTCTTTCTCTCTCCCTCCCTCTGTCTTTCTCTGCATCTTTCTGTCTCTCTGTGTCTCTGTCTGAATCTTTATATCTCTGTGTGTCTCTCTTTCTTTCTTTCTCTCTCTGTCTCTCTGTGTCTTTTCCCCTGTCTCCATCTCTCTGTTTCTCTGTGTTTCTGTCTCTGTCTCTCCCTCTGTCTGTCTTTTTCTCTCTCTCCATCTCTCTGTCTTTGTCTCTGTGTCTCTTTCTTTCTCTCTTTCTCTTTGTGATAAGAAGACTGGAAAGGTAGCAAGGAACCAAGGCAGTTTATGAAGGCTTTATAAAGTGAAGAGAGCATTTTATATTTAATGCTGGAGATAACAGGAAACCATTGGAGGTTTTTTTTTCAATAGGGGAGTGAAATAGTCAATTTGTGCTATGTAGGAAGATCAGTTTGATAACTGAATGGAGGATGGACTAAAGTGAGGGGAGACTTGATGTAGGGAAACCAAGCAGAAAGCTTTTGCAATAGTCTAGGCATGAGAAGATGAAGGCATGCAATAGGGTGGTTGCCATAACAGCTGAGGGAAGGAGCTCTATAGAGAAGATGTTATAAATTTAGAAAAGACAGGGTTTTGTACCTTATTGGATATGGGGGAGGGAGAGAGAGTGAGGAATTCAATATGACACTTAGGCTATAAGCCTAGGTGACTTGGAGGATAATGGTAACCTTCACAGTAATTGGGAAGTTTGGAAGAGGAGAGGTTTTGGGGAAAAGAGAATTAATTATGTTTTGGAATATATGTTGTGTTTAAAATGTTTAATTGCAGATGTTTAATAGAGAGTGAGACTGTAGGTAAGGAGAGAGATCATTAGGGCTGGACAAATACAATTATCTCCTCCACATAGTAACTTTCCCCATTGTATTTTCAATATATCACATATTGGTATAAGAAATTAAATAGGAATTTTTGGGGAGTTTTGCAGAAGCTGCAGATGACACATAAAAAAGTTTAGTAACTCAGAAATGAATAAAATATATGCATGGTATTATATAACATCAACCAAAACTTTGCAATAAAGTACTATGAACACTCCATAAAAGAAGAAAAAATGAAAAAAATTCAGATTTCTTTGGTACAACTTCATACCTGTCAGATTGGCTAAAATGACAGGAAAAGTTAATGATGAATGTTGGAGGGGATGTGGGAGGGCTGGGACACTGATGCATTGTTGGTGGAGCTGTGAACGGATACAGCCATTCTGGAGAACAATTTGGAGCTATGCTCAAAAAGTTATCAAACTGTGCATACCCTTTGACCCAGCAGCATTTCTATTGGGCTTATATCCCAAAGAAATCATAAAGGAAGGAAAAGGCCCCACATGTGCAAGAATGTTTGTGGCAGCCCTTTTTGTAGTGGCTAGAAACTGGAAATGGAATAGATGCCCTTCAATTGGAGAATGGCTGAATAAATTATGGTATATGAATATTATGGAATATTATTGTTCTGTAAAAAATGACCAGCAAGATGATTTCAGAGAGGCCTGGAGAGACTTACATGAACTGATGCTGAGTGAAATGAGCAGAACCAGGAGATCATTATACACGGCAACAACAGTACTATATGACGATCAATTCTGATGGACATGGCTCTCTTCAACAATGAAATGTTTCAAACCACCTCCAATTGTTCACTGAAGAAAGCCATATACACCCAGAGAGAGGGATGCGAAATGTGGACCACAACATAACATTCTCATACTCCTTGATTGATGTTTGCTTACATTGCGTTTCCTTTATCTGATATATCGTTTGTGTAGATAAGATTTTTCTTGCACAACAATGATAAGTTTGGAAATATGTATACATATATTCGATTTGCCAATATTTTAACATAATTAACATGTAGTGGATATCCTACCATCTAGGGGAGGGGTGGGGAGTTGGGGGGAAAATTTGTAACGGAAAGCTATGTAAGGATTATTGTTGAAGAATTACCCACACATGTTATGCAAATAAAATAAAATAAAAAAGAAATTAAAAAAATTTCTTTGGTACAAAAGGAGTTCCAGGTTTTCTAGATCACAAGGTGGGGAGATGGGTTCCATGTTCCTAACCTCCATGATGTAGAACAGATAAATGTAAATCTGAGTATCATTTGAATAGAAATGATAGTTGAATCTATAGGGGTTGATGAGATCACCAAGAAAAATAGTATGGAGTGGGACAAGGGCCAGGACAGAACTTTAGGTGATACCCACTGTTAGTGAGTGTGATGTAGATGAAGATTCCACAAAGAATGCACAGGAGTGGTAAAACAGAAGAAGCAGGAGAGAGGAATGTTATAAAAACCTAGAGAGAAGAGGATATCAGAGAAGAGGGTTGGTTGATTGACAGACAAAAGGGTCAAGGGAATTTAAGCGCTTAGCATTTGGCAGGCACTATGTTAAGTGCTTTATAAATATTTTCTCATTTGATCCTCATAGAATCCTGTGAGGTTTGTGATTTTATGATCTCTCTTTTACATTTGAGAAAATTGAGGTAGACAGAGATGAATTGACCTACTCAGGGGTCACAACAGTAGAAAGGCCACATTTGAACTAAAGTCTTCCTGCCTTAAAGTCCAGCAATCTATCCACTAAGCCACTTAGTGGTATCATAAAGGGCTGAATATTGAGAAAAGATCATTAGACTTCGCAATAAAAAAAATCATTTGTTGCTTTGAAGAGAACAGTTTTGATAGAATGATGAGATCAGAAGCCAGACTATAGAACAAGGTAAGGAAGTGCTATGAGAGGAAGTAGAAGCACTGATTGCAGACAGCCTTCTCTAGGACCACAGCCACAGAATAAAGAAAACCTAGAGATCAATAGCTAACAGGATGGAGTGAGTTTTTTTTTTTCTTTCTTAGAATGTGGAGATGTGCTTGTAGGTGATTGGGAAGCAGTCAATAGACATGGAGAGACTGAAGAGAGAAGTGAGAGAGAGGATGATAGAGAAGATAATGACTACAAAAATGCAAATGAAAATTACAATAAAATGAAATGGAACAATACACAATTATGATGAAAGCCCCGAAGAAGAGATAAAGAAATAACTTCTTTTCCTTTTTTTGGAGAGATGGACTATGGAATATTGCATTGAATATTGCAAGAAATTGGATTATTTGTCATCTAGGGAAGGGGTGGGGGAAAGGAAGGAAAAAAGTTGGAACACAAGGTTTTGTAAGGATGAATGTTGAAAATTATGCCTATGTTTAGAAAATAAAAAAGCTTTAATCAAAAAAATGAAAAAAAAGAATTTTGCATGAAATATTGTATATGTTGGCCAGCTAAGTCATTGTGCCCCCCCCCATTACAAAGAAGGTTTACTAGGACAAAAGGATAGTTTCAGAAATTCCTGAGGTGTAAAATAAAAGGCTTAAAGAAATGAAAAAAAAGAAAGGGAACATTTTGTAGCTAGATGGAACTCTACAAAAAATTCCAATACTATATAATTATCTTTTGAAATTTAACCTAAAGCCCAATGATATGGGACTCTCTTCCCATTGGTGGAGAGTAATGGATGGGGCAAAGGGGGAGACTTCCATATTATTCAGCCTCTTCACTTTTCCTTCCATTGCCTCCAGGGGTCTTCAAATCTCTTGGACTCTCTTTAGTCTCTTTGGCTCTAAAATCGCTTCCAGTGCACTGACTTATAGCTTTGAAAAGCAAGATAAATGATGTCAACCCCATTTCATGTTACTGAAGGGAGAATAAGACTTTAGGAAGAATACAGCATGAGAGTCATTCTCCAATATGTGTCTATTTCCAGCTTGCTACATTAGAGACTATGAGGAATTTTTCTCTGGGTGAGATCTAGAACTTTTTCTTATCCTCCAGCTGAGTTACTTCTCTCCCAATGGGAGAGCTCCTTCACTCTGTATTTTGTGGGGTATATTCCCCTATGTACACTTTCTCTGATTTCTGTTTTGATATCAACTTGAATAAATGGTTTTGTGGTTGTTAATTACTATGTGTTCATTGTGGAATAGGAATTAGGTGGGAAGACAGTCAAGCCTTGATTAAATCTGGGACTTTCTTTCCTCACTAAAGAGCAATGATCAGAAGTTTGCTAGAACTTGAAAACTATTTTCTAGACCAAGGATATTTTAGGGATCAGGTAGATATAATTCTGACCTGGTATTCTGCCCTGCTCTCCTACTTTTTAAAATTTTCTTTCTTTTTTAAAATTCTTCAACATTTACTTTTATAAATTTTTTATTTCCATTTCCCCCTTTTCTTTCTTCCCCCTCCCCAAATGGCAAACAATCTGATAAAGGTTGGTATCTCCTCCCCTCTCTTTGAGGAAAATATAGTGGCCAAGCTATTAGGCCTAATCTTCTGCTTCCCATCCTGGCAGAAATAATATCTTTCTTGGAGATGAGTAAGGGGAGGAGAATTTAGGAATGTTGATTCTACCTTTCTTTAAGCCACATAATGATGCCTCCATGCTACCCATGGAGGATAGCCTTATTACAAAAATGTGTTCAACATAGTTAGATTAGGATAAAATGTGTGACTCAATTTCTCCTTTTATATTAAGGTGATTTTCTTGTTACATTGATTATTTTGGTCAATTTACAAACAGTTTTCTAACCTTCCCTATAGAATAATAATGAGGTATTTGGTTCTAGTCATTACCAATAGTCCCCAAACTGCATAACCAATATCATCTATGTTCTGATTTTTATTTACAAACATTCTTACTAAAATGTCTTATATATTTTAAAAAAACCTAACCTAATTTCTTTCAAAGCTTGAAGAGAGCATTGTAGTGCAATGGAATCAGAACTTCACTGGCAGTCAGGAAATAGACCTAAGTTTTCATCCCGGTTCTTCTACTAATTAATCTAATTGGGTGATTTTTGGGCAAGTCTCTTAATTTCCCTTAATCTCAGTTTCCATATTTATTAAACTAAGGGATTAAATGAAGGGATTAGATAATTTATATCTAAGTCCCCTTCCAGCTTTAGAGTTCTGTGGTTTAATTTTACTGTTCCCCCCACCTCCTGGTTAGAATTTGCCTGCTATCTGTGTCATATATTGTTATTCTCTCAGTTTAATAACATGTGGCTAAAGGAAAATTAACATCAATCTTGTCTCTCAGCTGCCTATCTGTAACTGTATGTTGTTTTGAGGACATGATGGGAAAATTTCTGAAAATGTCTCAGATGAGGGAAACCAGCCAAGTTTCTTCAAGGAACAAATAAGCTATGTAAACACTAGGTGAGATCATTTTTCCCTTTCTGAAAAAATAGGTTTTTGGCCATTCCCAGGAACCTCTTCATCGAGGTTCCTGAAAAGGAAGGCTTTTTTGAGTGTGGCTTAGGCTGTCTACGTACTAAGGGAGGTTCACTAACCTCTAAAACACATGTTTTAGAAAGCCTTCATTTAAAGTCTTGTATGAAAGGGTTGAGTGGGCAGTTTGCCTGATGACTCAGCACTGAACTGATGACTGCTGTACTGAAAATCCACCATCTGATGATGTTCAGGAAGTAAGAAATTCAGTCAGTAAGCAAGCTTTCTTCAATTATAAGGCTTGCCTTGGTGCTGATGAATTGTGTTTTTCTATCAGACTGTCTCAGTGTTCTGGATGGGGGGGCAATGGGATGGGATGGTAGAAATAGATCTTAAACCCCAATAAGCAGAAAAAATCAGGCTTTCCTTTTTGAGTTGGTTGCTGGCACTAATAGGTATTTTTAATAGGATTCTTTGAAAAGCTGCACAAGTCCCCAAAAAGGACTAATATCTAAATGTCATGGAAGATGGGACTGAAGAAGAGATTTGGGGTGGAATAGACATTAGTCTTTAATCTCTTTATAGGTTTCTGAGTTGCTATCCTGCATACATATGCAGATTTATATATAAAAGTACATATAAAAACAACATGTTAAAGGCAATTAGATGGCACAGTAGGTAGAGTGCTGGTGTTAGGAAAATCTGAGTTTAAATCTGGTATCAGACATTTACTAGCTGCATGATGTTGGGCAAGTCACTTAACCCTGTTTGATTTAAGCTCCTCATCTATAAAATGAGAAAAAAAGGAGAAGGAAATGGCAAACTATTCTAGTATCTTTGCCAAGAAAATTTCATATGGGGCCACAAAGAGTTGGGCATTACCAAAATGACTCAACAACAACAACAAAATACACACACAAACACATTTCCATTTTAAGAGAGCCATGTTTTATATTCTTCCTGCTGAGTTTGACAGGGATGTTAGTTTTAATATATGTGATCACATCAATATATCAATTTGTTTTTGCTTGACTTAGTTTTTGGTCACAAGGATTTTGTTTTTCTTTTTTAAAAATTGTTGCATTGATTAGGCAAGGAAGAGGAGAGCTTGGGATAATGTTGAAAAAGCAAATAAAAAAAGTGGGTTATTGAAGAATTCAAGAAATGTGCAGAAGAGAACAGAAGGAAATTCAGAAGGAAATATAGATAAGGCAAATAACTTTGAAAGTAGCACATTATATTTGTTGTATACTTTTTAAAAAAAATAAATCAAGCTACACAAATAGAGATTCATGGTTTTACTTATAATTCTATCTTTCTGTTCTATTTTATATGTTGAAATGATCTTTCTTGGGTGTTTATTAAGTTCAGAATTTTTTTTAAAAGCATAAAATTTAAATACAGTTTTTGGCTACCTCAAAACTTTGACTTCTTTGAAAAATTCATTTCAGCCAGTTCAAAAATGACCCATGACTTGAATTCAGCAGAAAGGGAATTTAGTTGGCGTCGAATTCTTGAACTGAGAGTATAATAAATTTATATATTTTTGAGGAAGGGGTTAGCCATATAGGTGGGAGAATAGCCCCCACACTTTGGAATTCGGGGAATTTTCTTTAGGATATGGCCGGTCCTCAGACCATACTTTTTACTTCACACCAAGTGTACCAGAGGCATTGTCTTCTCTTGGTCTGTGCCTCTAGTTTGGTCTTCAGTCTGGAGACCTGAACACTTCAGTCTTGCTTACTATTAACTTCATAGCTTAAAGGCAGATAGTCCCAAGCCACATAGTTCATCTATTCTGCTATTTAGGCAGAATTATTGATTGAAATCATAACCATAAAATTATTTTTCTTCTGTCTCAGTTCCTTTCTAGAAAAAAAGCAAACAAAAACAAAAACAAACAAAAAAAAAAAAACAATGCTTGGCATTTGGACCAATCTCTATTCTGTTTAGTTCCATGTATTCTGTGCTAGTCATGGAACTAATTAATAGACATGAATCGCAGAGCATTTATGAATGATCATGGTAGATAAGAAACCAAATAAGGAGTTAGAAACAACTTTAGAAAATGGAGAAAAAATTTAGAAATTGTCTGCAGGCTGTCCTTTAGCTTGTTTCATGGATCTGCAACAACCAAAGCTTCAGTCCATTTCAGCAACTCTCATCAGAACTTTTTTCTTTTTTTTTTTTTTTTTTTTTTAGAATTTTTTTCTAATGAATAGAGGCTTTAGCTATTGGAGCCAAATCTGAAATGTATAACCTATCTAGTATCAGAGCTCATGTTGCAAATTGCCTGCAGGGACTTCTCTTGAACAGAAAGTCTGAAAAACTGATTATAAAAAATCACTGAACATTTAAAAGAGGTAGAATCTGTTTCCTTGATATCATATATTCAGTTGTGTCCCAACTCTTCTAACCCTGTGGACCATATTGTGCATGAGGTTTTCTTGGCAAAGATACTAGAGTAGTTTGCCATTTCCTTCTCCAGATAATTTTACAGATGAGGAAATTGAGACAATCAGGGTTAACTAACTTGCCCAATGTCACATAGCTAGTAAATATTGGAACTGAACTTGGGTCTTCCTGACTTCAGGCCTGCCACCCTGTCCACTGTGCCAACCAGCAGCCCTATGGAGAGTTCCATATTCAAGGTTAGAATAGGAAAGGTGACAGGAATAACAATGGCTGCACTGTTCCTGATTGGGGTTGACTGCTGAGCCTTTTCACTTTGTTCCATAATGGGCAAGTCAAGATTGGAAGCAGCCAGAGTCAGTCAGGCACTGGGCATTTTATTAAGTACCTACTATGTGCAAGGTTCTGTGCTAAGTTGGGATATAAGCATGCTTTGAAGGCACACTCACAATTTAATGGAGGGGTCAACATGCAACCAGATATGTCTGACATATGTCTCAGAGGGAAGGCACTAAGATTAAGATGGACTGGTTAAAAAAAAAAAAACTTCTTGTAGAAGGTGAGATTTTAGCTGGGACTTGAAGGAAGGCAGAGAAGTCAGGAGGCAGAGATGAAGTGGGTGAATGTTCTTGTCACAGCAGTGAGGATGCTCAGTTGGGAGATAGTGTGTCATGTTCCAAATTACATGAAAAGATAGTTTTCAACATCCATTTTTGTAAGATGTTGAGTTTTTTTCTCTCTCTTTCCCTTACCTCCTCCCTCCCTAAGACAGCAAGCAATCTGATATAGGTTATACATGTACAATCATTTAAAACATACTTCCATATAAGTAATGTTGTGAAAAAAAAATCAGAACCCAAAAATCAGAAAACCATGGGAAAAAAAACAAATAAAAAATGGTGAAAATAGCATGCTCCAGTTTCTATAGTTCTTTCTCTGAATGTAATGGCATTTTTCATACCAAGTCTATTGGAATTGTCTTGGATCACTGTTTGGCTGAGAGAAGCTAAGTCTATTATAGTTGATCCATAATCTTATACAATGTCCTTCTGATTCCACTCAGTATACTTAGTGTCAGTTCATGTTAAGTCTTTTCAGACTTTTCTGAAATCAGCCTGCTTATCATTTCTTTTAGAACAATAAAATCCCAATACATTCATATACCATAATTTATTCAACCATTTTCCAACTGATGGGCATCCACTAAATTTCCAATTCTCTGCTACCACAAAAAGAGCAGCTATAAACATTTTTGCTTTTGTGGGCACTCTTTTATGATCTCTTTGGGATACAGATCCAGTAGTGCAGTATCTAAATTGAAGAGTACAGAGAAGTTTCTGCCAGATCCAGACAGCTTAGGGAAGGCACCAATTCTCTGACTTACTATATGCAGCAGATCCTGAGCTTCATGACTTACAGATTCATAAATCTTCTAGTGATTCTACTGGTATTCACTTCTTCTATTGGAGGATAAAAGTAGTGTTAGGTGTCACTTTCTGAAGTCCACCTTTAGCTAAAATAACTAAATCTTATATAGTGACTGATGTGTACTTTGCTATTTCAAGTCAAATCAGGTGCCTTCATGACAGTCTGTCTGCTATTTGTCAGCCTAGTACTTACTAGGGTTAATCCAACTCCATCTAGGCTTCAAACTTCATTTCTCCTTTGATAAGCCCTGGAAAACAAGTTTTTCTAAATGTGGCTGGAGCAATGACAAATGACTTCTCTAGCCTCTGCAATCACCCGAATGTCCCTGTATCAAGGTTTTCAGATTTTGGACTGCACACTAGATCATAAACTGGTCCTAGGAGAGTTTTTGGTGGTTCTTGTAAAATGAGAATAATTAGAGCACCTACCTTTCAGGGCTGCTGTGAGAATCAAATGAGATGATATTCGTAAAGCACTTATAGTACCTGGCATATAGTAGTTGTATGAATGTAAATGCTCTAAGAATGTTTATTTCCTTCCCCTTCCTCCTGTATATCTGGCTTGTGTATATGCACCAAAAATGTGTTGGACAGCACCTTCAGACCCTCTTTCCTTTATATGAGTATTTTCAATCTTATCTTTATTCTCTTTGGTGTGGGGCTTGGTGACCAGTTTCCAGGTATATTCCCTCCTCTTGTCTCTCTCTAGGGATGCTAGTATGTACCACCATTGTAGTTAGTTTGCAGACTATCAATAGAACTCTCTCTGTTTTTCTGTAAGGTTCTGTAAGCATTTTACATCTCCCCAAATCATTCACTGTCCCACTCAGTAATTCCTTTATATTGAAATGTTATCTTCAGGATCATCTGGCATTTGATGAATGTCCCTGATGGAGCTAAAATTCAAACACCTTATACCAATCCTTTAAAATTTAATATCCACAGTACTCATTTTAGCTTAAATCATACTCTAATCTATATACAAAGCAGCAAGTAACAATACATTAACACATAATAAGCAAATCTTGTAACTGTAGCATAAAAGAATTAGATCTTACTCATTTGCATGCATTTAAGGTACTATACTGAAGTGGAAAATAACAGGAAAACTTAATTAGCATAAATTCAAGCTTCAGTAATATGAAACATAGGTAAACTATGCATATTAATATCACAAGAGGATATTGGAATACAGGCAGAGGTACTTAGAAACACAGTAGTTCAATTCAGAAGTTTCCCAGTAGGAAAAACAAAAAACAAAATTTTTATTCTCAAAAAAATTTAGAAATTTATTTTTTCTAAAGATGAATGCTGCAAATTTATAGAATCCCAGGACAATCTGTAGGCTTCTCTTAAGAAACTTGGAAAAGGAAAAAAATCACCAGAAAAAAAAAGTCAGTCTCCTATGAATTCCTCACACTTAATTATCAGGTGACATTGATTAACATTATCTGGCTCAGGTTTGGGATTGTGCTATAACCTGGCTATTTGCACAAGACCTTTTTAGGGATGGAATGGGGAAGAAGTGCTATATAACCACATTGCTCTCTCTCAGACAGCCTCAACCGCAGACAAATCTCACTTCTAATTTGACTTTATTTTTCAGAACTTGCTTATTTATATGACCTTCACATCACGAAGTCTATTTTACCCAGAATCTAAAAGCATGCTTAGATACTGCTTGCAGCATTTATTCAACATAAAAGCAAAAAGCAGATCAATAGCACATAAAATAAGACCACAATGCAGAATAAAATAAAACATCCAGTAGCTGAGAGTTCACCATTTTCCTAAACAACAGAAAAACCCTTAAAGCGTTTTCTTTTCTTTTTGGAAGAAAATTATTCAATTAGAAGGGTAGTAAGTGGGAGAATAATAAATACTCTAAAAACTTAATAATGTTTTATTTTTCCTAACTTCATGGAAAAACAATTTTTAGCACTCCTTTCTAAAAAAACTACTTTTTTTAAAAAGAAAAAAAAATGAAGGAATCCTTTCAGATAAAGGATCAAGGTCAACCCAGAAGTTTTAGAACATGCACAATTTGAGGCCAATGGTTGCATTTCCTGTGATTTGATAAAGGAGTATAAGCAATAATTTTTACAGTATGCTCCACTCACATTCCCAATAAGGCCTAACCATCAAAAGCAGAAGAAAAGACTCTGGACCTGGGCCTCATGACACAGGAAAGTGAAATTCAGCATCTGTTGTAAATTGGAACTCAAGAGAGTCAGATGTTTGATCATTAGAAATAGTTTCTGGCTACTTCTGGCCTTACCTAAGCCCATGATGGAAAAGAGTAGAGGATGACTGGATTCAGTAGAAAACTCCAAAGGGGAATAATACTACCATTGTAAATTCTGGTGTCTCTGACTTCTAGAGTGTGACACCTTCTTGGAGGAGAAATAGTAAAAAATGAAATGAATGATTTATGAATATCTTGGTGTTAGGTCTCTTTCATTTTTATTTTTTAAAACAGTTATGCCACTTTTCTGCTTCATGTTCATCTTGTAACTAGTTATAACTTTTGGGTACCATATCCGTCACAAAAAGGAAAACCAATGTTCATAGGAAATGATAGTTTCATGTGTCATGGAGGGAGCTTTTTGGCAGCATCATAGACAGATTTCATCAGGCTCTTGGTAGTCATTATGGGGTTGTCAGTGATTCAAACAGATGAGTTCAGAGTGCATTTCTCATTAGTGTAAATGTACCAGGGAATTTTATTTTATTTTCAAAAGTATACATATTTTTGAATAATCAATCATAACAGACATCATCATTATTCATTAAATTAAAGAAATGAAAACAAAATACAATTTAAAAAATGAGACATGAACTTCAACAAGCCAAAAAAGGCATTTCTTAAGTGATTACTGTATTAGGTACTGTACTCAGCACTGAGAATACAAATATAATCACAACATTTCTGCCTTCAAGGAGCTTACATTCTAATGAGGATAGGTACATAGGAAGGAGCTAAAAACATGAATGGGTAGAGAGAATTTAATCTGAGGACGTGGTAGAAAAAGTTCAGAAAGTCAGAAGTACAGTTCAGAAAAGAATGAATACACAGTTAGGATGGGTGTTTTTCTTTAAAATATAGATTCTGGGAGAAAACAACCAATCAAAGGAAGGGTACTTTTAATGTAAAAGGTCCAGGGATAGATTGAACTTCCAGGGTTAGGAGGTTTTTGTGAAATGGCAGAGAAAATCTGCATGGTCAGTAGTATAACCTAGAGAGAAAAAATGCCAACTTTCTTTCAAAACCTAAGACTATATGCCTGCACAAGCCATGCACAGTTTATCCACAAAG
This sequence comes from Myrmecobius fasciatus, assembly GCA_023553655.1. NCBI lineage: Eukaryota > Metazoa > Chordata > Mammalia > Dasyuromorphia > Myrmecobiidae > Myrmecobius > Myrmecobius fasciatus. The sequence continues at coordinate 98,938 of JAJPUD010006890.1, read as the reverse complement.
CTATACAGATGATCCTGGGTAGTGGAGAATGAAAGTCAAGGACAGAAAAACCTAATTTCAGAAGCTCCTTTTGGTGTATTTCTAGAGACAGTGCTGGTCTGAGTACTCCTAACTTTATGTCCAAGTAACATAAGCCATCTTGGCTGAGAACATGTAGCTTTTTAGTTCACAGGCTTATGAATAGAAAGTAATGAGGCTTACTGTCTACTGATGCTTGGCCATGGCATTTGAACAATATTGTGATGAGTAGAGTCAGAAGCAGATGGATCACATTTTCTTTTTATGTATGCTTGTGTTTAAGAACTAAAGGGAAAGAAATTCTTTTTTTTTTTTTTCAAAAGCATTGTCCGAGTTTTGCTTCAGTCCATATGCTTGATAAAGATGCCAAGATTTTCCAAGTCCAATTCTTTACTTGGTCTTTAAATGTGCCAAATTCTGGTTTCAGACATATGCCTAGTTCTCTGGAGATTTTAGATCAGATATGGAAATAAATTAGGATGACTGATTCTCCCCACTGTGAGGAAAGTGAGAGAATCAGTGGCCAGCTGACACTGGGGGGTTTCTGTAGGGAGCAGTGAATGTGTTTCCAATGTAACTTGGGTGCACTGTTACTATATGAAGACTGGTTCTTTGGCAGGTTGGGAGGGAGAAGGGGGAAAGAGGATGATCACAGAGCCTTGAAAGCTAAACAGAGCAGAACTGAGATTTGAGACTAGAGGTATGAATTATTTGGGTAGAGAATCCCATACTTGAGGAGGTTTGTCTGGGATCAGAAGGAGCTGAGGATCAATACAGTAAATTCCAAATATTGAGTTGAACTGGTTAATACAAAATCTCAGGTGATTGTCTCTGTTCTTTCAACTATAAAATGAGAGGGTTGTACTTCTAAATCTATGATTTCATGAATATTCTGGTCCATTGAAAAATACCATATATGATATATATGGGTCAACAATTTTTTCATGAATATTGATGAATTCACAACATGATGTACTTAGAGAAACAATGGACTTGTAGAAACCGGTACCTTGGGTTTAAATCTTATTAACTTGTTAGTTATATGATCTCACATAGCTTTTAAATATGAGTCACAACTTCCACATTAATAAAATGGGATAACAATACCAATGCTATGGCTAATATGGAAAAATGTCTTGCAAGCCTGCACCTATATAATTCATATCAAATTGTTTGTCTTCTCATGAAGAGTGGAGGAAGGGGAGGGAAGAAGATTTGGAACTCAAAGTTTAAAAAAAATGTTATATATATTTTACCATGTTTAACATATGTTGGATTACTTTCCATTTGAGGGAGGGGATGGGGGAGAGAAGGGAAAAATGGGAACACATGGTTTTGCAAGGGTTAATGTTGAAAAATTATCGATGCATATGTTTTGAAAATAAAAAACAAATAAAAATGTTAAAAATTTGCTTTACATCTATTTGGGAAAAATAAAAGATGAAAATAAAAAATAATACCAATGCTACTTCACTGAGCTGATAAATATGAGGTTTTAATGATACTATGTATGTCACTCATGTTAAATATCAGCTATTACTGATATATTAATATAAACATTAATAATATATAATAAAATTCAATTACTGAACATAATTTAATCATTTTTTTGTTGATTTGGAAAGTTTTTGAGAAGTTAGAGTCTTATGTTGCTTTAGCGCGATTATTACAAACCTGATTCTCATTGAGAGACAGTCTAAAGTATGGAAAAGGTTATTGTGTTTTGAGTGTAGGGTTCAAATCCTGCCTCTGTCTGGTATGTACTGTTATGCAGCCATTAAAAGGCCATTTGCTTTTTCCCTTGTGAAATGAGGAAAATATCTCCTAGGTTTGCTACCTTATGTGATTTTATTAAGGAGAGAATTCACATAATCACTGGAGCTTTATGAGCTCAGTTTTATGTGAAAATGAGGATAACCAATACCCACATCACAGGATTGGCATGAGAATCAAATGAGGTACTACATGCAAAGCTTTTGATAACTCTCATAGTACCAGAAAAATGTCAATTCTTATAACTTTAGGATTATGAAGAGTCCGTAGATTGTCCTGAATTTGTATGATGTGTAATTGCTGCATGTATCCTTTGAAAAAGTAATTGCGTATATTAGGTTGTTTATTTGTCATTTATCTTTTGATTATGGAATATGAGTACAGAGGAATTTCTAGTTACTTTTATCTTTTGAACCTGTGAATTTTGAATCAGTTGTATTCATGGACAGTACCCTTCAAGTCAGTGGACCTCATGTTGACCAAGCATACATAGCTGGTGATCCATGTGGTTATGATTTTCACTGATTTTTTTGGCTTCAATTGGTATAGCTTTTATTTTTGGTGGGTTTGGGGTTTGAATCCCCTCCAAATACAAATGGTCTGGCCACTAACTCAATCATCTATAAACCTATCTCTCCTATATGATTTGTAAGACCCTGCCCAGAGATCAGCATTTCTGATGGGGAACTAAAATCTAGACAGGAAATCACAAATGTAGAAGGATGGTGTGAAGAAACAGAGAAGCCAGGTTTGGCAGGGGCATTACTTAGTACTTACAAATTAAAAGGAAGCTTTTGTTGTTCTCCATGGTTCAGATTAGCTCTAGTCATCTGCCAATATTACTTTCTCTGCACCTCTACAACACTCTTTTACATCATTTCCCCTTGCCTACTTAATCATAGACATGAATACTTTGCATCTATTTAAGTTTCATGTGTCATCTCCATAGAGAATGCACTTTGGTTAAAGGTCAGGTTTTATGAGGGCAGTGCCGATGTCTTATTTCTTTTGCGTGCTTTCAGCAAATGCCAAGCTATATCTAGACACATAGAAGGTTCTTCATAAATATGGATATTGAATGAATATGGAATGAATAAATATGGAATTCTTTAAGTATGGAATAAATGAATAAATGAAAATGTTTTGGGAAATAATCTAATGTACCAGAACTATACCATAACTATCACAAAGAAACCAGGTCTTTGCTCCATGGTACCAAGTTCTGGGAAATGTGTTTCCTCTTTCTAGAGTGCCAATACATGAATATAAAGCATTTTTAAAATGACAGTATGTAAAGATAGAAATAGGGCTCATCTACTTAGCAAAAAACAAAAACAAAAAAACCCCCAAACAAACCAGTACCCTTTCTTCTATTCCCATAGAAATTAGTTTTTATTCCCATATTAAAAAAACCTCACATTAGTGGGGATATCTTAGTCATATGAGTGTAATAGGGAGCTTTTGTGAAGGTACAATCTTTATTTTCTCTCATGGTTTGCTTCCTTTGAGGTTTGGTGGTCATTTGTGTGCATGGTTTGCCTCTTGTCCCTTTCATCTCTTGTATCTTAAAGCCTTGCATGTCTTCATGGAAGAGCTGGAATATTAGAATTCTCATACCCTACTTGCTTTAGATAATTATTGACCACATAGCTAAAACCCCGGCTACTGTTGCTGGCACTCTCTTTTCTGACGATGTCTTTGATTCCCATATGATTAGACCATCCTTGAACACCTTGACTTGTCTTCTTATTCATCCCTGTTCTCCTCCAATAAATGTCTGTACTTGGTAGGCATAAGAAACTGATTTTTTTCTTGTGTGCTATAATCTCCTCTCCTTTAGAAAGTATATAGAACTTGTAAATTATAGTCAGTAGGTGCATATTCTTGGTGCAATATTCATCATATTATATATAGTTTAGTTACATGCAAAGTATACAATGTACATAGAACACACAGAGGTACATAAAGTACCAAATCATAGAATCTCTCTGAGTTGGAAGGGACCTCAGAATTAATCTGATTTAGCTCATAAAAAAGTAGTCATGTAGCCTTTACTTGAAGACTGAGCAAGAGCCTATTGGGGCAGCCTAGTTCACTTTTTGGACTGCTCTAATTGTTTGGAAATTTTTTCTTATATGGAGCTGAAATCTGCTTCCCTTCAATTTCTACCTATTGTTCCTAGTTATGCTCTCAGGCAACCATCAAAACAAAAAATAATCCTTCTTCCATTTGACAGCCCTTCAAATAAGTTAAGCTAGCTGCCACAACTCTACTAAATCTTTTCTCCATGCTCAACAACCCCATTTCTTTCACTGAATCCTCAGTTAATCCTGTCAGCATCTTGGCCATCCTGTTTTATATGCCTTTTGGTGTGTTCCATATTTCTGGGTCTCATTAGAATAGAATTCTTGCACACAGACTGACTTTTCACCAGTCTCATTGTGCTTTGAATCATCACTTGCATGTAGATACCTTATCCAATGACATCTCAAATCTTATCATTTCACCTTTTCTAGAATTATATAACTTCTGCAAACTACTTTTGCCCTAAGTTCCTTTGGTGCCAAAAACTAAATATGTACCCACCTTGAACTTATTTTGTCCCTGCTAAACCAAACCTCTCTTCTCTATCTTCTGTTAATTTCACCACTCTGGGTAAAAATTCATTTATTCCTATCTTTGTAGGATAAGAATCCTCAAAACGATACAAATCTGCAAAGGAGAGGTATTTGAAGAGAGAAGTAAATGCCCCATTTAAGGAAGAATATCAATACAGGTTTCTCATATAGCACTCGAGGGTTCTTAAAATCATTTAATGGAAATCATGGTACTGGCATTTCACCCCTCTGAAATATCTTCAGTTTCTCCATCTTTAAATCCCAGCTAAAATTATAAAGTTGAATATTATAAAGGATAATATTATAAACAAAGAAAGAAGAAACAGTTGAGGTGCCCAGTCATCCATTGTAGGAAATAAATGAAAAAGATACCAGAGAATAAGATACCACTTCATATAGTATCAGTTCATGTAAGTCTCTTCAGGCCTTTCTGAAATCATCCTGCTGATCATTTCTTATAAAACAATAATATTTAATTACATTCATATACCAGAATTTATTTAGCCATTTCCCAAATGCTGGGTATCCATTCCAGTTTCCAGTTCCTTGCCACTACAAAAAGGGCTGCTAAAAAAACTTTTGCACATGTGGGTCCTTTTCCCTTTTTTATGATCTCTTTGGTATACAGGCCCACTATATGGATCAAAGGGTTTGCCCAGTTTGATAGCCTTTTGGCTTCCAAATTCCTCTCCAGAATGGTTGGATTAGTTCACAACTCCACCAACAATGTATTAGTGTCTCAATTTTCCCACATCTCCTCCAATGTTCATCATTATCTTTTCCTGTCATCTCTGCCAATCTGAGAGGTGGGTAATGGTATCTCAGTCAACTCTCATTTTTACAAAGAAAGAAACTAGGCTTAGAGAACTTCATTGCGTGGCCTGAGATCATCCAGATAGTGGCAGAATTCGAACCTGAACCTTATTGGAATAAACAGAATCTTAGAATTGGAAGGCATTTCAAAAATAACTAGTTTGAACAGTTGAATTAGAGAGGGGTGGCCAGCCACTCCCCCTTTCTTCTTCCCTCAATCCAGAGATTCAAACTTCCTAGATAAGGGAGTATTGGTCATTAGGGAAGCAGAGTAAAAGAAAATGGAAAATCTGGCTGGCTAGGACTGGAGCCAAAGAGAGGAGGAAAAAAAATGCCAAGGAGTTAAGTGCTTGGGGCTTCCTGGGACTCAGGAGGAAAAGCAGAGAAACCAGACTTAGACATGATCAGTTTTACCTTTGCATTATTCAAAACTAGTGGAGAATGTGGGAGGAAAATCCCTTAGAAGTTCCACCCCCTCATTTCTCCATCTCACCCATCCCCCCAAAGAAGTTTTTTTTCCTTCTTCAAGGATTACCTTTCTTTTGATCCTTTTGTGTGTGTGTGTGCGTGTGTGCATGTGTGTATGAGGAGGGAGGTGGACAAAAGAACAAAACAACTCCCTGGGGACCTCTGGGAGAATCTTTGCAGGTCTCTGGAATAGGAAGTTCCCTCAGAAAGCACCAGCCACTTTAATTCCCACCAAACAAACAAAACACGTGCAAGGAAGATAAAAGCAGGAGAGGGAAAAAGAAGCCAACCCCCTCCCCCCTTTGTTTAGGGAAGCAGGTGCACCTTGTACAAACAACATCATTTTTTTTTTCTTGTATTAGGTCTGCCAGAGGAGGGGATTACCACCTCCAGGAAAACACAGGTCCTTGACTTATGGATATATTTGGCCAGCTTAAGCCCCCAAACCTTGAAACCTCCTTTTCCCTATCACCGACAAATCAACTAAACAAAAGTCCCAACAAAACCTTCAAGGCAGCTGATATGATTTGGCTAAAGAGGCTGTCAGAAACAGGTTGCCAAAAAAAGAAAAAAATGAGCAAAATCATCCAAAAGAATAGAAAGCTAGGTACTACATAAAATCACTTCTGCATAGTTTATGAGGTTAGGAGAAAGCAATTTTATTTAATAACTTAACAGAGTGGTGGCTACATTTAAAGCAATTAAAAGATGGAAACAATGTTTTGTATTTGTGTTGTGGCAGAAATAACAGTTTATACAATGTAATACATTTTTTTCATTTTAAATCCTTGATTAATATTGAATATTAAACCTATTGAAGGGTTCTTACAAGGAGAGACAGGAATGCCTCTGTGTAGAATAATGTCTAATCCTCTTCTTCCCTTCTCCCTCATTTCACTCTCACCCACATACACACTCCTTAGCAGTTCAGAGAGCTGTTCTAGCATCGGGGTTTATCAGGAGGGGAAGGTTGGTATATGGTATTAAAAATGAGCTTTCAGGGGACTTAGGGAATACAATTCTGATACTGTGGCCCTGAGGGGGGATTTCCAGGTTAAATCTATCACTGGCAGTAATCTTCCATGGGAAAAGAGAACTTTCCTATTCTGATTTTTACTGTCTGGGTAAACCTGGAGCCAAAGACAGTAATCTTGAATAAGCTGCTCTTCTCTCATAGAAGTTCCTTTTTTTGCAAAACATAGGCTATTATGTCACACATTTCATTCTTAACTTTGACCAGATAATTAAAGGCACAAAGTCCACTTCAATTCCTTGAAGATCTAGGGAATTTTCCTCTCAAAATCCTAATTTTCAATGATGTTAGTTATTGATATCACTATTCTAAGTTGCAGTGGAGAGAGTGAAGGACATGAAGAAAGAAATTCCTAAGTTCAAATCCATCCTCACACTAGTTGTGAGTCCCTGGATAAACCTTTTAACCTCTACCTCAGTTTTCTCATATATAAAGTGGAGATAATAATAGTACCTACTTTCTAGGGTTGTGGTGAGGACAAAATGAGCTATAAAGTGCCTGGCGCACGGTAAGCACTAGATAAATGTTAGTTATTATTATTAGAACTTGAAGTTATTTCTTATGTTTTCATGTTTCCCCCAGTACTTTTTTTTTTTTTTGCATTCTTCTGGTGTTTCTGTAAAATGTTTAGCTAGCTCATTTTAAAGCCAAGGCAAGTCAATAAATATTTATAAAGTACCTACCATGTGCAAAATGCATGGTTAGGTGCTGAGGTTGTAAGACAAAAAAACATTCTCAGCCTTTAAAGAGCTTAGTGTTTTACTGTATAGGGGTGGATTTGCAGATGGCTCAAAAAGCTGATTAGAAAAAAAAATATATATGGGTTAATCAGGGAAGACTTCACACACTGGTAATACCAGACTTCATTCTTAAAGTAAGACAAGGATTTTGGGAGGTGGCATCCCAGAGGCAATGTATCCCTTAAAGACCTATGCAAATGCATGGAGAGAGGAGATGACTGAGATAGACTGAGACAGCAGATAGTCATGGATAGAAGGGTATGAGTATGTGGTGGAGGATGTGTGAAGGCCATGTATGTGTGTGTGTGTGTGTGTGTGTGTGTGTGAGTATTTAGTGATTTGTGGACTTTGTTGGGTGCCCTGGGAAGGGGGGTTGGACTGAACTGTTTTTAGGGAGAATGGATGGGTGTGTGTGTGTGTGTGTAGGAAGGAGCCTGGGAGTGGAGAAATTGTGGAGATTTGGTTGCTGAGCTGTCTGGGAGGATGGTAAAAGGGGGTGGGGGAGAAAGACAGAGAGAGACAGAGAGAGACAAAGAGAGACACAGAGAGAGAGAGACAGACAGACAGACAGAGACAGAGAGACCTGAGAGAGTGTATTGGGGCCATATACTCTAACTGAATGGATTCCCAAAGCTGAGCTCACAGGGAATATTATCTGCTGGGATGTGTGATTAAGGGAGGTAGATGTAGGGGGTTCGATGTATGCTTATGGGATCCAGGGGAATGGTTACCTATACCATGGGCCTGAGTTGAGCTCTGATCTGAGGCTGTTAGCTAGCCCTACAGCTGTGAAGGAGAAATGGTAGAAATTAAGTAGAGCTCCTGGAGAATGAAAGTAGGTATGGAACCGGTGGGGTTGGCTTCTGCTAAGTCTTCAGGGATACTTATGGTTAGAAGCTAAGTCAGAGAGAAGGCAATTGAACTGGGAGGGATGTGATACAGTGGAGTGGTACACTTAACACAGTGCCTGGCTGATAGTAAGTACTTAATAAATGCTTGTTGATTGCCTGAAATGAGGTGAGAGCTAGCCTGAGTTGTTTTCAGGGAATATTTCTTGTTTAAGAGAAAGAGGAATCAAATGAACCTTCTAGGAGCTTGTGTTTGGTGTTCTCCAAGGGCAGATGCTCTATTAAAATGGAATTGCATTGGGATAAACTATAGATTTGAATTAAAAAAAACCTGGACTAATATCTGGGTCTGTTATTGTGTATTTGTATAGTTTGGGATCAGTAGAGAGGGCCTCATCCATGTGAATTTGGGCATGCCACTTTCCCAGGGAATAAATATAGTACAGAAAAGAAGGTAGTATTTGGATTTTGAGGAAATAGGTCCAAATCCTGATTCATTTACTAGTGGGGTGATCTTGGGGAAATCTCTTTGTAATTCTCTTTGTAAACATTAAGGATTGAACTAGCTTATTAACTCCAAGGTACCTTCCAGTAAAGATATGTGATATGAATTATATGATAATATTAAATGTTTTCTTCAGCTTTAAATCTTATGATCCTGAGAGCCACATTAACCCTTTTAAAGAAAAAAAACCCAGACCAAATAGTAGATGTTGGGAGTTGAATAGCTCTAGTAGAAATGAGAAAAATAGAAAACTATGCCCTTCCCATGTACTTTCTGCAATCTCCAGTGATTTCTCCTTTTCTTCTAGCTCAAAGTAATCTGGTGATCTCTCTTCTTCTTCAATCTCGCTACTCTTTCACTCATTGCCTTTCATTATTTTCCAATTTATGTTACAATTTATTTGTGTATTACATGCATTTCTAACTTCTTCATGTCCCTTTCCCCCAACTGAGGGCTCTACTCCCCTTTATTTATTGCCCAGCTTCTTGACCAAAACCTTATATATTTTGAGCAAATAGAAAGATTTGATGAATAGTCATTACATATCTATATCTACATATAAACATACATACACACAATAGTAAAAGTTTAATATGTGTTTAGGAAATTAGATTATTGCAATAGCCTGCTGGTAGGTCTACCTACTTCAAATGTCATCCCACTTTAATCCATCCTGCATTCAGCCATGAGAGTGATTTTTCCAAAAATGTGGGTCCAATTTTGTTATCTTTACCAGTAAAATCCAATAGTTTCCTATTGCCTTCAGAAGCAAATATAAAATGCTCTGTTTGGCATTCAAAGCCCTTCATCACCTGCCCAGCTCCTAACTTTCTAGTATTCTTATACCTTAGTTCTCTCCCCAACATTTTTTTTTGGATATAATCACCCTGGCCTCCTTGCTATCCTGCAAACAAAATGTTGCTCTTATTAGCTCTGGGTCTTTGCTCTGGTTGACCTTCATGCCTGGAATGTTCTCCCTCTTCTGCTCCAACTACTGACCTCTCTGACTTCCTTTAAATCCCAACTAAAATCCCACCTTTTAACAGGAGACTTCTTCAACCCCTATTAATTTCAGTGTCTTCCCTCTGTTAATTATTTCCTGTTTATCCTATGTATAGCTAGCTTCCTTGTTTGCACTTTGTTTTATTCATTAGGTTATAAATTCCTTGAAGACTGGGCTGTCTTTTGCCTTTTTTTGTATCCCTAGTACTTTTCACAGTACCTGGCACATAGTAAAAACATATTGTTTATGAGTTGATTGATTATATAATGAGAGATCTTGAATAACTGCTTGCAGTGGAGACTTGCTGATATCAGGACCCTTGCACTGTGATTCCTAGAAGTAGACACCTTAGCTTCTATGAAAGTTGGAAATCATCTTCCTTTATGTGCATGTCTTTGGAGATGGCTAGGTGATTATATATTAGAGTTGGAATTAGGAAGAACCAAATTTGAATCTTGCTTTTGAAATCTACTAGCTGCTTGGATAGGTCAAGAGAATATAATAAAGATGACAATACTACCTAAACTAATCTATTTATTTAGTGCTACACCAATCAAACTTCCAAGAAATTATTTTGCTGATCTAGAAAAAATAACAACAAAATTCATCTGGAAAAACAAAAGGTCAAGAATTTCAAAGGAATTCATGAAAAAAAAAGCAAATAAAGGTGGCCTAGCTGTACCAGATCTAAAACTATATTATAAAGCAGCAATCATCAAAACCATTTGGTATTGGTTAAGAAACAGAGTAGTTGATCAGTGGAATAGGTTATGTTCACAGGACAAAATAGTCAATGACTATAGTAATCTAGTGTTTGACAAACCCAAAGACCCCAGCTTTTGGGATAAGAACTCACTATTTGACAAAAACTGCTGGGAAAATTGGAATCTAGTATGGAAGAAACTAGACATTGACCCACACCTAACACCGTATACCAAGATAAGGTCAAAATGGATACATCATCTAGACATAAAGAATGATATTATAAGCAAATTAAAAGAACGTAGGATGGTTTACCTCTCAGATCTGTGGAGGAAGAAGGAATTTGTGACCAAAGAACAACTAGAGATCATTATTAATCACAAAATAGATAATTTTGACTATATCAAGTTAAAAAGTTTTTGTACAAGCAAAACGAATGCAGACAAGATTAGAAGGCAAACAATAAATTTGGAAAACATTTTTATATTCAAAGGTTCTGATAGAGGCTTCATTTCTAAAATATATAGAGAATTGACTCACATTTATAAGAATTCAAGCCATTCTCCAATTGATAAATGTTCAAAGGATATGAACAGACAATTTTCAGATGAAGAAATTAAAACCATTTCTAGTCATATAAAAAGGTGCTCTAAATCACTATTGGTCAGAGAAATTCAAATTAAGACAACTCTGAGATACCACTACACACCTGTCAGATTGTCTAAGATGGCAGAAAAAGATAATGATGAATGTTGGAGGGGATGTGGGAAGGCTGGGACACTGATGCATTGTTGGTGGAACTGTGAACGGATCCAACCATTCTGGAGAACAAGTTGGAACTATGCTCAAAAAGTTATCAAACTGTGCATACCCTTTGACCACGTTTCTACTGGGCTTATATCCCAAAGAGATCTTAGAGGAGGGAAAAGGACCCACATGTGCAAAAATGTTTGCAGCAGCCCTTTTGTAGTGGCAAGAAACTAGAAACTGAATGGATGCCCATCAATTGGAGAATGGCTGAATAAATTATGATTTATGAATGTTATGGAATATTATTGTTCTGTAAGAAATGATCAGTAAGATGATTTCAGAGAGGCCTGGAGAGACTTACACTAATTGATGCTAAGTGAAATGAGCAGAACCAGGAGATCATTATACACAGCAACAAGATTATATGATGATCAATTCTGATGGACATGGTTCTCTTCAACAATGAGGTGATTCAAACCAGTTCCTATTGTTCAGCGATAAAGAATGTCATATACATTCAGAGAGAGGCCTGTGGGAAATGAGTGTGGACCACAACATAGGATTTTAATGCTTTCTGTGAATTTTTGGTTGCATTTTGTTTTCTTTCTTAGGTTGTGGTTTTTTTTCTCTTTCTAGATCTGATTTTTCTTGTGCAGCAAGATAACTGTATAGATATATATACACATATTGGATTTATCATACATTTTAACATATTTAACATGTGTTAGACTACTTGCCATCTAGTGGAGGGGATGGGGGAAGGAGGGAAAAATTTGGAACAGAAAAATTTGCAAAGTTCAATGTAGAAAAATTACTCATATGTTCTGTAAATAAAAAGCTTTTATAAACAACAATAACAAAAAAGAAATCTACTAGCTGTGTGGCCTGGCAAAATTAGTTTATCTCTTTTAGTCTCATTTTCTAATATGAAGGGTTTTTATCATTGATCATATCATTAATATAACACTTTATAGGATTATTGTGGGATTAATGAGCTATATGTGCATATACATACAAATATGTATATACATGTGTGTATGTATATATAGAAACATAGCATTTTGCAAATCTTAAAAGGTTATGTGCCTGTTAGTTATTGTTATTGATCCACAGGCAAGTGCACAAGTCTGTGAAAATTATGAACAGTTAAGCTAAAGGTTTCATAGTTCTGTATTCTGATGGACTGAGGTTTGACTAGATGAGAGCTCACAGAATTGGGTCTTTAAGATGTCCTACTGCTATTGACTTATTTAATGGAATATTTGACTTTGGGAAGGTACAGATTGTGATTCTGACTATATATAAAACACATTGGGGAGACTTGTAAACTTCGGGGAACCTATTCTGTTCTTTTTAAAAATAGCTCCACTCACTCTATTGCTTTACAAGGAAAACATCAATTAGAGTGAACAATGTTCCCTACATAATGTGGATGCCAAGCTGTCTCTAGATAGCTCCTTTGAATTTGCTTTGGGCTGTGCTGAGTCTTCTGTTAGGAGGAAATTATCAACAACAAGAGGAAATCCTGTACTAGTTTTGAATAGTCCTTATTTTAAAGGTACTTCCCTTCTTGTGGGAATTGTATGTAATCAGAATAACACTATAAGATATCAGAATTATTTTAGAAGGTTGCATTTCAGCTCTTATTTAAAAAGAGAGAGAGAGGAGGAGGAGACAGACATTGTGCATGAGAAAGAATCAATTGTTGGCCTAGATGCTTCCCAGGTTGCCTGGACCTCACCAAGGTGGGGCAGAGTTTAAGGCACTGGTCACAGGAAATTGAAGCTCCTTAGAGACATCCATGTTTTCTGGAGCACACAATGACTAATAAATGCTAAAATTACTTTGGAAAGTGTACTTTGTGTCACAAACATTTACCCCTTTCCTTGCAGGACTGATCCATCTGTCAAGAGCAGGATGAGCTGGGGGAAATGGATCAGTCCTGCCTATAATTCTCCATCTGCTGGACTAACGCAGCCAAACATGGGGATGTGAAGAACTGGATCTCAGAGAGAGGAAATCTCAAGGCAGTTTTAAGAACTCCCCCTTTTCTTCTGATAAAATTCAGATTTGTGGGCAAGACCACTTTGAAAATTTTGTGGCCAGTTCTGGACACCACATTGAAAAGCTGTTTTTAAAGGAAGGTTACAAGCATGATAAAGAGCGAGTCCTTTTACTCTGGACCACAAGGATTTGGAAACTTTTGATAGAGATCTGTTTGAGACATTAGGGAAGGACTAAGAAGTTGTTCTTTTTTTTGGCTAAGGCAATTGGGGTTAAGTGACTTGCCCAGGGTCACATAGCTAGGAAGTGTTAAGTGTCTGAGACCAGATTTGAAATCAGGTCCTCCTGAATTTAGGGCTAGTGCTCTGACCTAGCTGCCATTCTTAAGGCTATGACGGACTGAGCTCAGATAGAATGGTGACACATTATTATCACTGACTAGTGCTTTGATATATGCTGTGCCTCTGCTCTGGGCAGAGATTGTCAGTAGGGCCACACATAGTATGAAGGAACACAAATACAGACACTCAGAAAAAAATCATTTAGATAACCAGATTTCTAGAACTGGTGCCTCTATAGCAATGGGATCCTACTAGGATCTCTTTTCTTCTCTCAATACATTTAGCTCTACAATATAAATACCAGTTTAAGAAATACTTATCCAGAAGCTTGTGCTATCTTTTCTTTTGTAAATTGCCTACAGAGAGAGGCAGACACTGGTGTTCTTGTTAGGGCTATAGGCAGAAGGCACTACTTTTATGCCCAGTGGATCAGTTGTTCTGCTTTTCTAGTTATAGCAACAGAGGAGCTGGTTTGAACTCATTTTTAAATAGTATTTTATTTTTCCAAATACGTACAAAGATAGTTTTCAACAGTCACCTTTGCAAAACCTTGCGTTCTAAATTTTTCTCTCTTCCTTGGCCCCACCCTCTCCCCTAGACAACAAGCAATCCAGTATAGGTTAAAGAAGTGCAATTCTTCTAAATATATTTTCATATTTGTCATGCTGTGCAAGAAAAATCAGATCAAAAGGAAAAAAAACACAAGGAAAAAAACCCAAGCAAACAAACAAACAATAACAACAGGTGAAAATGCTATGCTTTGATTCACATTCAGTCTCCATAGAGCTTTCGCTGGATGCAGATGGCACTTTTCATCACAAGTCTATTGGAATTTCTTTGAATAACCTCATTTTGAACTCATTCTTTATGTAAATTTGTTGACTGAACTAGGGATGTTTAGCCTAGAAAAGGTAAGATTTGGAGGGAGATGATAGTAGAGAAAATCAGTGTCATATACTGGAAAAACTGCTGGGATTGGAGGCAGAGGATCTGAGTTCAAATCCTTTGGCTCTGCAATTTATTTCCATTGGTACCAAAACAGATCACAAGACTTCTGTTCTTAGTTTCTTACTTATTAAAGGGAGGGGGCTTGATTAGATGATCTATAAGCCTAATACCAGCTCTAAATTTTATGTTTATTAAATATTTGAGAGTTTATCCTGTAGGTAACAGGTTGACTAGACATTTAGTTAGGTGGTGCAGTAGATGGAGGGCCAGACCTGAGGAAGACCTGAATTCAAATCCAGACTTACAGTTATTAGTTGTGTGACTCTGGGGAAGTCATTTAACTCTGCCTCAGTTTCCTCATCGTTAAAAAAATCTGGAGAAGGGAATAACAAATTACTTCAGTATTTTTGCCAAGAAAATCCAAGTAGGGTTACTACTGAAACAAATAAACAACAACCACCACCTACATGCCAGGCACTGTCCTAAACATTGGACAAATTCAACTTTTCCTGTCTCAGGAAGGTGGAATTAAGATCAACAAGGGGAGATAGGGAGACAGATTTTAATTCAATATAAAAAACTTCCTAACAATCGTTACTGCTGTTGAGTTGTATCTGACTCTCCATCCATGATCCTCTGGACAACCCTATGTCAATGCTTGGCAAATATAACGGAGTTTATTTATTTATTTATTTTACCATTTCTTTTTCCAATGATTAAAGCTAAGAGAGTTTAAATGACTTTCCCAGGCTCATACAGTTAATAAGTGTCTGAGAGTAGATTTGAACTCAGGTCTTCCTTACTTCAGATCCACTGCTCTATTTACTGAACCACTTAGCTGCCTAATAATCAGGGTTGTCTCCAAATGTAATAGACTGCTTCAAAAGCTAATAGATTTTTCTGTGTTTAGAAGAATACAAAAGTAGAAACTGGATGACTGACTATCAGAAATATTGTAAAGTGGATTTGTGCTTTAAGTAGGCATACTTCTTAATATCCTTGTAATTCAGATTCTCCTTGTAAGTGTAGTGGTGATACTAAGGTACTGAGCCATGGGAGTGGGTAGAAGCAGCATTGTGAATGGAAGATTTCCTCATCAGATGATTCCATGGAAAAAGCTGACTTGAAGTATGACTAATTGCACTATATTATTTACAGGAAATGAATAACAGTAGGTGCTGGTCTATCTTGTTCTATGGGTTTATACTAGACAGTGAGAAAGTGTAGGTTGAAAATAGGAGGTTAAGGCTGGCAAGAGCCATCCAGCTGCCACTGTATTTGGGGGATATTCACAGCTGTCTATAATAGTTCAGGCTTGTGTCTCAATCTGCTCTAGAACCCACATACAGTATACATCAGAATTAAGGATGTAAATGATTCTAGTCTGGGTGGACTGGGTAGCTTCCCAAGGAGTGGGGTTGTGCTGCAGATTGTGTGTCCTATAAATGTTTAACAACTGGCTCAAACAAAATAAGACATTATATATACAAGACATACTTCTAAGTTTAATCTGCATTGTTGAGATTTTCTTTATCACTTTATTAAGTCTAGTTTATAAAACAATTAATCAAGCCTGTCCTTATACTTTGTTGATTTCTGAGATATGTTTCCTCATATTAAAAATTTAACAACCAAGTGTCTAGTTGGCTCCAGAACATCTGGGATCTAGATCAGAAGTGTTAGACTCAAATAGAAAAGATTCCCTGTGGACTGTATATTGACTTATTAACATTATTATTATTATTATTGGTGAGGCATTTGGGGTTAAGTGACTTGGTGAGGATCACACAGCTAGTAGATATTAGGTGTCAGGTCCTCCTGACTCCAGGGCAAGTATTCTATCCACTGACCACCTAGATCCTTAAATTAACATTATGATGTATTATATTTTTATTTATTTTGTTAAACATTTCTCAATTATGTTTTAATGTGGTTGGATCTTATTCAAACTGACAAAGAGTTTATATTTCTACTCTAGAATCTTTCTTGGGAATGTAAATTCTGGCCCCATGCCAAAGGACATCTCCCAATAATTCCTGATTAATTCTTTAATCTCTGTGATTTGGGATTGTATAGAAGAGGAATGGCAGAATTACTACTCTTGGTAGGTTATAAGAGTAGTAGAAAGGTTTTACTTTTTTCTTTCTAGGAGAACTCTTTGTCACTCTTCCATCCTTCCCTTGTACTTGGGGTAGGAGTGGAGAGGTCAGATTTTCATGATATAACATGACCTTGCTTTGATGAGTTGATAAGAGTCTTTTAACTCTCTTCTGCCTTTGTAGTTCCTCTTTGAGCAAAAGTTTGAGATCAACAACTATTAATCATGAGAGATGGATATTTCCAGACTTAGTGGCTTCTTCGTGAGTTTGAGAGTTCCCAGGTTATTGAGTGGATATCAGTTGACCCCAGCAGTAGGTGCTTCCTGCAATTATATGGATTCTCAGAAGATAGTGTGACTACTGACAACATCATCTTGAACCTGAAAAGACTAATAATTTGTATCTGAATGAACAGAACATCTGGATTTTGTTACTCTCTTGGATGGTACAAGTCTGAGGTAAAAATGAAATGTTTGTATGGCAGTTACTTTTTGAAGAGATCATAACGATGAGTTATTGTTTTGTTTATTAAAAAGTGATGAGTCTTTTAGTAATCTTTTATGGTCCAAGAAATAAATGTTTGTTTGTTGTTCAGTTGCCTCTGATTCCTTGTGACCCTATTTGGGATCTATTTGGCAAAGATATTGGAGTGGTTTTTAATTTCCTTTTCCAGCTCATTTTCCAGCTGAGGCAACTGAGGTAAATAAAGGTACCTCAGAGTACACAAATGTATGAGGCTAGATTTCAACTCAGAAAACAGAAACAGAATCTTTTGTCTCCAGGCTTGGCATTCTAGCTGCTACACCACCTAGCTGCCTCACAAGTCCTATATTTGAATTCTATTTTACACTTTGAATACCTTTTTAAGAAGGGAATCTTTTAGTCCCATTTAGAAAGACTCTAAATATTAGCCACATTTAAGCTTTGTTTCAGAGATTTTTCCCAGAGTTATACTCTGGATCAAGGTCATGATGAACCAGAGAAAGCAAGAGAAACCTGATTCCCTTTTTTGGGGATCAGATTTCCCTTCCTGCCTTACCATGATGTAGGTCAACTTAAGTCCAGAGCTAGAGCCCCTTGTGGGAAGCCACCTGTTGGGCTGCCAGTGACACAACGATTAAGGTTCTGATCAGATTAAGCATAGAATTACTGGCCAAATTTACTCAAAATCCCATCCTCTGGAAAGGGTGTGGGAGGGGGAGGAGGGAAGCATCATACATAGGGGAAGGAGAAATGGAAGGTACTTGTGCCGGCTTCATGTCTGCTTATTTTCCTCATATTGATTGTGACTGAGATGGAGTGTCCAATGGGTGAATATATATTCCAGGTTAGGCCTCCAAAACCCAATTAGGAATGATCTTCCAGTTGGTTTGGGAATCTTACCTGGTAAAAATCTATCTGAAACAGCTGCAATGCTTCCCATTCTTGAGGCTTCTGAGGATTCCCAGAAGGGAAGAAAGCTTGGTTAGCAGCTGTCTTTCACCTTCCCTCTGTCAACAGCATTTTACTATCAGCAGGATATGGGCCCTGAGTCTCCTCACCCTTAGATGGAGATTAAGAATTTAGAGAAATCAAAAGTAAAAAAAAATGGTAGACTGCTACCCAGAGTAGTCTACCGATGCTGAAAAACCCATTTCCCTTTTTCTAGTATTGCAGCAGCATGCTGGTACAAGAGCCATAGCAGGGCATATCTCTAGCAAAATGATTGCTAAACACGTAATTTGGAGGAAATATTATATATATATTAAAGTGATTGCTAAGTATCTCTTGGAATGTGACCTCTTCTTTTCAATATTTATACTAAAGTTTCATGATAACTAATTTTTTTTTTACCATTTCCTCTCTCTAGATAGGCTTGTTGTGTATTGGTGTTTTTGAACTAGTGCAGTACTATATTATATAGCTTGGCTTTCCCTCAACAATGTTCATGGGATCATGGTATCCTAGATCTGAAATTGAAAAGAATCTAAGAGGACATAGAGTCCTTCATTTTACATGTGAGGAAGCATATGATCAGAAAGGACAGCTAATTGGCATAGTGGATTGAATTCCAGGCTCAGTGTTAGGTAGCTTCAGACACTTACTAGCTGTGTAATCCTGGATAAATTACTTAACCCTGTTTGCCTCAGTTCCTCATCTGTAAAATGGAATGGTAAACCACTTTTTTCTTTGCCAAGAAAACCCTCCAAATGAGGTAATGAAGAGTTGGGGATGATTAAAAATGACTAAATAATCAAGAAGCCCTGACAGCTTAAATATCTTACCTGGGGCTTCATAGGTGTAGTAAGAACTAGAACTTGTATTTGAACTGAACTTCTTTGTCTCCCAATGCAGCAGAGTGCTCTGATGCCTTTGCTATATTCCTGTTATCTCCATGCCCCTCATTAGACTAAATTGAGGGCTAGTCCAGAGCAGTTCCTCTTGTTCTACTTTCTAAGAAGAGAAAATGCAAGTACAACAAATGCCAGCTAATTCAGAAACATCTGGGAACAAAGTGTGTTCTGGTGATTTGATTAGAAGTAGCAGCAATGTGTTGGAATGGGGAAAAAAAAACCACTCGATTTGAAGTCAGAAAATCTGGTTTTGAATGCAGAGGATAAAATGACAGGAATAAAGTCAAGAACACTGGTGTTTAAATCCAACCTCAGAAACTTACTAGTTGTGTGATCCTGGGCAAGTCACTTAATTTTTTTCCTCAGTTTTCTCAGCTGTAAAATGAGAATAACAATGGCACTACTTTCCAGAGTTGCTATGAGATATTAATTAAAAACAAACAAAACACTTAGCCCGTTATTTCCTCCCTTCTTTTCCTCAATGAATATCTCTAACACTTACAGGTTATGTCTTAGGCAACTCACATAATTTCTGAGTCTCTCTTTCCCCTTTTGTAAAGTGGAAGTGAGAAAATCTTTATTTGCCTTTTGCACAAGATGGTAATGGAGATCAGTGACAATTTAGAAAGTGCAATGGATTTGGCGAGGGTCCCAAATGCTATTTATTTCATTGTTGTTGAGTTGTTTCAGTGGTGCCCGACTCTCTGTGATCCCATTTAGGATTTTCTTGGCAAAGATATTGGAGTGGTTTGCCATTTCCTCCTCTAGCTCATTTTACAGATGAAGACACTGAGGCAAATGGGGTTAAATGACTTGTCCAGAGTCATACAGCTAGTTTCTGAGACTGGATTTGAATTTAGAAAGAAGAGTCTTCCTGGCCCTAGGCTCAATGTATATAGTGTATATAGTATCCACTATACCAGTTAATTGCCCCTTATTATTTATTATCTGTGTATTTTAGAGCAAGTTGTTATACCTCTCTTGGTCTTATTTTCTCCACCTATATAAAACAAGGGACAGGGTTTGGACTAGACTGATGATTTAAAACTCAAGGGAGGGCACTAATCCATACATAAATGTTCCTGTGGCTACTATTGAATTAGTTTTAAAATGAAACATTATATTTCATTGTATTTTTATTTACTTTGTTAAATATTTCCCAATTGCATTTTATTATTCTAGTTGGGGCTGCACTTGAGAGTGCTGCAGGTTGTTTGTGGGGCAGTGTGGGGCTTAACACCTTTGAATTAGATAGATGACTTTTAATGAACTTTTCAGTGCTAAATCTACTTTCTTTGGTCCAGGCAAGTTATATGCCCTTGAGGGACAGGAGTTTGTCTCTTTCTATCAACACTGGCTTGATCCTGATACTATGTTTTGCTTTTTAGTTAGGGAGCCTATGCCTAAAGCTACAGTTTCATTTAACCATTTGACATTAATTAGTCTTTGTACAGGGATAGTTACTTCAAGGACATTGTAAGAACACATGCACAAATATTTCCTTCATACCTGTGGGGCACAATCTTCCTACTCAACCTTAGTGTCTGATGGAGTAGGTTAGAAATGTAGCTCAGATTCTACTTAGCTTTTATCCTACCAAGTTCATGTGTAGATGGTGCATAAATGGACGAATCCTTCTGCTGGGATGAAGTCCTGAAGATCACTACTTATTTCTCAGACATAAATCTTGTGCTCATTG
>JAJPUD010006890.1:8414-78143 GCA_023553655.1 Myrmecobius fasciatus | reverse complement strand
AAAAGGCCATAGACTGGGATCTTTTTCTTAGGAGTTATTTGCTAGGGGCCATGGGGGAAAGAGGAAAGAAAGAGACACACACACACATACACACACACACACACAGACAGAGACAGAGAGAGACAGAGGCAGAGAGAGACAGAGAGAGCAACAGAGACACAGACAGGCAGAGAGACAGAGAGAGATAGAAAGAGACAGAGACAGAGACAGAGAGAGAAACAGAGAGACACAGAGAGAGACAGAGATACCCCTAGGTGTCTTAGATATGTTTTGAAGATTTTTGATGAAACACTGAATAAATCTCCTTTCCACCTCATGTATGGTCAACCAGAATCGCTTATAGGCTCCCCAAGGACTGTTGTAATGATGTCATGTCATAATGATCCTCTAGGCTCAAGGTTTCCACCTTCTCCACACAAAGAAGTTATGTCAGCTGATCAAGCTATTGGGATCTGTCTGTATTCCAGTCTTCTATTACATATGATCTGATGATTTCTAAAATTCCATAAAACTCTAAATCTCTAATAATAAATTATACCAAGTATATGAAGGGCTTTATAAGTTAGGATAGGATATTTCAAGTGTCCATGATTTTTTTAATCTGCTTGGTAACTCCTTCTATTAATATAGATAATAATCCCATCCCATGTTTTAGTAGAAATTTTAATCAGTAACTGAAGTTTGAAACCATTATCTGATGGCACCCTTATGAAGATGTTCCTTTCAAAACTTAATTAGGCTGGGGCAGCGGATAGAGCACCAGCCCTGAAGTCAGGAGGTCCTGAATTCAAATCTCGTCTCAGATACTTAACCTTCCCTCGCTGTGTGACTCCAGGCAAGTCACTTAACCTCAATTGCCTCAGCAAAAAGCAAAAAAACAAAAATAAAAAGCCCTTAATTAGGCTGATGCTCAGATGACAGAAGCATAGTTCAGAATTGTACTTAGCAGATGGAACTTAATGTCTTTCTCATTTGACTATATCTGCCCAACGCTGAGCTCTATTGGTACAAGCTTTGAGAGTCCAAGGTTATTGCTATACTAGATGAAGCATTAGATTAGGAGTTTAGTGGACAAAATATACAAATAAAAATATAAATGGTAGTTCTGATTTGAATAAATTACTTGTTATTTTATTTGGTGCATGTGGAACTCTATTAAGTTTATTGAGACCTGGAGGGATTTACACAAACTGATATTAAGTGAAGTGAGTAGAAACAAAAGAACATTGTACACAGCTACAACAATATTATATGATAATAAACTGTGATAGACTTGCCTCTTTTAATCAATGAGGTGATTCAGGCCAATTCCAATAGACTTGTGATGGAGAGAGAGCCATCTGCATCCAGAAAAAGGACTGGGGGGGATCACAATATAGCATTTTAACCTTTTTATTTGCTTGGTTGGATTTTTCTCTCTCTAATTTTTTTCTTTTTTGATCTCATTTTTCTTTTTTTTTTTTTAGATGAATTGTTTATTTGCATTGGTAGGAGAGATTGTTAACATCAATTCCAGATACTATATCTATATCTATATCTACACATGTAAAACACAATGCGCACATATGTATATATGTGTATATAGACATATGTACATGAACATATAATATTTATGTACATGCATGCATATTGTTTTTTGTTTTAGCTTCGATTTTTCTCCCTTCAGAATCTTGACTCTATAGTTAGCTATTTCAGCAAGGAGCTGTCCTCCATCCTTGCTTCTAAATTGTTCTTACTTCACTGTGCCAGATGATCCTGAACTCTGGGTTACTCCCACCACTCACCTTCTCCATTCCTATTACTGAACTGTTCTTTTTTTTATTAAAGCTTTTTATTTGCATAACATATGTATGAGTAGTTCCTCAGCATTTTGATCTCATTTTTCTTGCAGCATGATAAGTGTGGAAATAACTTTTAGAAGAATTGCACATGTTTAATCTATACTGGATTATTTGCTGTCTAGAAGGTGGGGAATGAAGCAGAAAAATATGGAACACAAGATTTTGCAAGGATGAATGTTGAAAACTATCTTTGCATCTATTTTGAAAAATAAAAACCCTATTATTTAAAAAGTTTACTCAGAAATGATAAAATAAGATCATATTGAGCTAATTTTTAAATTTAATATTCAATTAATAAAATTTTTCTTTCATGATTCAAGAGGTACTTCAGACTTATGTATTGCCTTCAAAATGTCATTCTGCTCCACATAAAGTTGTACAAAAACAATTGTGATTATTTGAATAATACCTCAGAGTTTATTATAACAACAGATAGAGCTTCATTTAAATTTAAATGTTCTTGTATTTTAAATCAAACTTATTTGTTACTTTTAATGTTTCACATAGAATGTTTTCAGATTAATTTTTGTCTAGGCTCCT
Source organism: Myrmecobius fasciatus (assembly GCA_023553655.1). Classification (NCBI taxonomy): domain Eukaryota; kingdom Metazoa; phylum Chordata; class Mammalia; order Dasyuromorphia; family Myrmecobiidae; genus Myrmecobius; species Myrmecobius fasciatus. Next base: position 75,762 of record JAJPUD010006890.1, on the reverse strand, counting down.
ATCTCCCTTGACGTTTCTGGAAAGGGAAAAGATATGGCAAGCCTACTACTATCATAAAATAATGCTCTCTTATATAAAGGAATTTTATTAACAGTTATTGTCTGATGCCTCATTGCCTTTAACTGTTCATTTCATAGTGTTACCTGACCTATCCCATGCTGACTCCTCAGTTCCCTTTTCTTTTTCTTCCTGCTTGACTGCTCTCCCAACATCTGTTCCAGAAACTCTTGCCTAATCCTTTGGATCTGTTGACATTGGTGAACTCTTTGGCTTGACCCTGGCATGGCATTTTTTTTGTCTTTCAGGCCACAGCTGGGACTTAAGTTCTTTTTATCCCAGGTGTGTTCTCTCACTCTGGGCTTGTTAATTGCCCTTAATCATCAGCACACACACACACACACACACACACACACACACACACACACACCAGACCCCATCACTCCAGGGGATGGAGAACAAGCCCCCAAATTCTTAAGAAAATTAACTGAAAAAAGATTTTTTTTAGTAAAGTTTCTTTTCTTAAAAACAAAGGCCAATTCAGTATTCCTGATTTTATACAATAGAATCAATTCTAAAAAACAGTTGAATGCAGATCCATTTACGTAAATGGATAATATCTGGGCATCAGTTTTTTTCCACTGAAAAATGAGAAGGTTGGATAGCTAACTACCAAGGGCCCTTGAAATGTTAAATATGTGTTCCTATGGAAGTATATTAGGAGAATTTGTTCTTTAAAAGAATCCAGTGCTAACTTCCTTGTAAATTGAAGAACCATTTGGTAGTGTTAAATCTATTTTCTAAATTCATACTTGAATCTACATATTTAATTATAACAAGCTTTTCTTAAAAGGTATATTTCAGAAATTATAACCCCAGTGGGCTTAAGGCAGAATTTAATTATTTTTCCTAAAAACCCACCTTCCTTTTCCTATTTCTGACTAGAGCATCATTATCTTTTCAGTTATCCAAATTAGTAATCTCAGAATCATTTTCAATTCCTCCCTCTTTTTTTTTCCTAGTATCTTATGAGTTACCAAGTCTTACTGATTCTACACCCACAGCATCTCTCATATTCCTTCTCTTTTTTCTCCTATGTAGTCATTACTCTACTTCAGACTCTCTCCACCTCTTGCCTAAACTTCTTGGTGTTGTGTTTTTTTTTTTTTTGTTTGTTTGTTTGTTTGTTTTTTTGGGGGGTGGGGTAAGGCAATTGGAGTTAAATGACTTGCTCAGAATCATACTGCTACTAAGTCTGTCAAACTAGTAAACTAGTCAAGTATCTGAGGCTGGAGTTGAACTCAGGTTCTCCTGACCCCAGGGCCAGTGCTTTAGGCATTACACCACTTGGCTGTCCTAGAAATAAACTTCTAATTGGATCCCTTGTTTTAAATCTATCACCTCTCCATTCCATGCTCCACTGAGGCATCAAACTGATATTCTTAAAGCAAAATCTTAATCTTGCCACTTCTAGTCAAGAAGGTTCAGCAACTAATTAGTACCTTCAGATCAAATACAACTTCTTGAATGTAACACTTAAAACCTTTCACATTTTGAATTCAATTTCTATTCAGATTAATTTCATGTTTAGATCTTTGTGAACATTCTGTGTTCTCCAAACCTGTGCTACATGCTGTTCCTTCTACTAATTTTTTTTAATGTCCTGTCTCATGCCTTTTGTACAGATTATCCCCATGCCTAGGCTTACTTTCATCTCTTGTAATCATTAGATTCATCCAAGATTCGAACCAGGGATTTCCTGTTAAGATGGGTGCTTAAATAGGAGGCAGACCACTCAGTTCCCATATTCACACTCTAGAAAAACCCTGAAGTTCTTACCAGATGGAATAATGATCAAGAAATCCAATGAGAAACTTCAATAAGTGACATTTCTTCCACCCCAGAACTGCACAAATAGCCTGAAGCCCAAGAACATTAGGAAAGGCAGTCATTCTCTATGCCAGCCTCAATATAGGATAGATTCCTAGTACAGACAGAGACTATAAACATGTAGAGCCTACAGGCTCTATGTTTATAGGTAGCAAGAGAGGAAAAAGGCACAGGCTGGTCAGAAAGTCCCAGGGTGGGAACTTTGGAAGCAGCCACAGGCATTCAATCACTAATGTGGTGGGACTGTATTCAGATGCTTAAATCAGAACAGCTTAGTCCCTCAGGGTCTAAATTCAGTGACATTTAATCTTGAGTTGCCTGAAAATACCCTGAAGATCTAGCTGGAAACTTAACTCTTAAAGATCAAGGTCAGCCTAAGAACCCAGAAGATCCAAGATGAGAGCCAGAAGTTGGATCACATAAAAGCATAGCAGGGCATTATGCCTGGCCCTGGCACAAAGTCTCAATTCCAAAAGGCAAAATTCTCTTTTTTAGAATATAATTCTACAAAGGAAAAAAATAGATACTTAATAGAATAGAGTATTTTCAAGAATTTCTGATAAAAAGATCTTTGCTAAATCAGAACTCTGTAATACAAACACAATAGTACAGGTAAATTTATTTGAAGAATTGAAAAGAGCAATATGATGATTTAGTGCAAATATTTTTCTTTATTCTTTAAAATTTTATTTATTTTATTCTGAACTTAAGAAATAAATATTTTTATAACAGCAAAACTGACAAATCAATACTATTACTAATGCTAATATTCTTATGAGAAAGAAGAAACAAGTGTCCCTTTAGAGATTTAATGTCTTTAAAGACTACTAAGAGAATTAAATAAGAATGAGATGAATTGATTCTGTTCTAAGGATATGAAGAGGGCAAAGAGGAGGGAGAGTAAAAGGAATACAACAATGTAAAAGGGAGAAAGAAAGGAGTGGAACTTGCAATTTCTTATAAGTGGGATGTGTGAGAAGAAGAGTATACAAACTTGGAAGAAAGGATGAGGGGAGAATCAGAACTTCAGTCTTAACTGAAGTGGGCAAAGCTGAGCTCATGCACTTGTAAACATATAAATACACAGTTTTTCACAGAAATAAAATTCAGCTCAATGGAGAGACAAGAGGAGATGGCAGGAATGGGATGGAGATAGTGGTTAGGAGAGAAGTTAATTACAGAATGGAAATAGTTGCAGACAAAATAAACTTTCTGATTGGGAAGTGGAGATTAAAAGAGGGAAAAAAGTTAGAATTAAATGGTTTTTCTTGGATTGCCTTTTAGGCAGATGGGAAAAGGTAGCACAAAATGTTATATAAATATAATAGAATATTATAGTTCCATAAAAAATTTTGGAAGAGATTGTTCCAGAGAATCCTAGGTTGTAATTAATTGATGCAATGGAGTAGGCAGAACTACCAGAATGATTTGTCTGAGCACAGGAACATTTTTATGAAGTGCAGTCTTGAAAGAATTCTGATTATTGTTGGAAGGATCCAGTGAGATAATGAACATAAAGCATTTTGTCCTTTTTAATATTATCTTCTACTCAGTTAAGACAGTCCATAAACACTTATTTAATTCTTACTATGTTCCAAGCACTGTGCTAAGTATTGAGGATTCAAATAAAACATCAATCCCTGCCCTCAAGGAGCCTAAAATCTAACAGAGAAGGCAACACCAAAAGAAACAGAAAAGCTGGGGAGAGGGTGGGCAGGAGAGAAGTACTGCACAGGCAAGCCTGATGGAGAAGTCCATAGAAAACCCCAAACCACCCAGTTTAAGAGAACTCTTCTTCCTTAAATATCCGCTCTTATTACTGAAGTCCCTTTGAGAGTCACACAACCTCAAGAATAAAGAAAACAATGATACGAAATTGAAAACTCATTTCCTACAGACATGAGCTCATACCTAAAGCAAGGGGAGGCAGCTGGGGTGTAGGAAAAACAGCGTTCAACTAGGAGCCAGAAGACCTGAATTCTTGTTCTGATTTTGCCACATTACATTTACAAGATTTTGTTCAGTGGTTTACTTCTCTCATCCATATAATGGGAGCAATGATCTCTGACTACTAGATAGGCAGGTATTTCCCATATTTGAAATGATGATGTGCTATATAATGTGTTATATAAGTACAAAATATTATTATTTTTAACTTTATGATTATAAATGTGGAAACACATCTCATTCATTTTATCTATTTAGTGTAAAAAATCTTTAGTTATAAGTTTATATGGAGAAGGACTTACTCTACTTGTATTGATCTTGACTTGTAATACATTGATTTCCAACCTAGTTTTTCCAAGTTCTAGTTTTAGATTATAAATATTATGCTTTAAAATATCATTACTATATCATTTGTATCATGGTCCTTTCCACACCCTCTGTTCCCCTTCCTCCAAGACCTTTCCTTATAATAAAGAAAAATAGGTGGACAAAACCAATCAATAGAACAACTGTATCTGCCTGTATTAGCCACATTTGGAATATGTAGTCATATGGTTCTGGATTTTGGATTCAACAGTAGTTTGCATTCAGTTTATTTATTATTTTTTAAAATTTACATTTTTTGTGGGTATTCTATATATTGTTCCCTTGCCTCTGCTTGCTTTGTGCTATATCAGTTTAAAAAAAAAGGTCTTATGATTCTCTAAATTCTTTGTATTTGTTTTTAATAACAATAATATTCTGTTATATTCACATAACACAATTGCCTCAACCAATTCTGGGTACCTACTTTATTCCTAGTTACTATAGTAAGTCTTGCTTTGAAAATCTTGATCTATGTGGGAACTTTATTTTTGTTTTTTAAAAATTTCCTTGAAGTGCATATATGTAGTTGTGGATTAGCTAGATAAAAAATTGTAGAAAATTTAGTAACTATTCTCATATAATTCCAAATTGTTTTCCAGAATGTTTGAACAAGGTTATAGCCCCCATTAATGTATCTGATTTCCCATAATCCCTCTAGTGTCAACTATTTTAATCTTTGGTATTTTTTTGCCAATTTTACAAGAGGGAGGTAAAAAGTCAGAATTGTTTAAAACTACATTTTTTTCTTATGACAGAATCACAATGTTGAGAATTCAGTGGCTATTTAGTCCAACTTGTATCTCAAAGGAATAGCCACCATAACAACTGACAAATGATTATAATAATTATTAGTACTTTATAGTTAGGATTTATTTAGTGCTTTAAGATTTGATAACCCTGGGAGGTAGGTACTATTATTACCTCCATTTTACAGATAAAGAAAATAAGTCAATAGAAGTCATAGTTAGTAAGTCAGGATGCTAACTTGTCCTTCTGATTCCAAGTCCTTCACTCTATACTCTGCTCCATCTAACATTTCTCCTTTTGAAAACTGTCTTCATATCCTTTCCTCCCTGTATTTATTAGAGAAGATGGGATGCCTTTGTGCTATAGAAGTGTAAAATGGTAGTGTTGAAATTGATGACTTCTCAATTTCCTTCTAGTTCAGAATCTGTTATCCCATGATAGCCTTGCATGAATCAATTTGCTTTGTGAAGCTTTAGTGTGGAAAAGACTTGTTTTGCCTCCCACCTTTAGGATTTTAAACTGCTTTAATGGAAAGACAGGGTTAAACTATTAATATTAAAATCTTTCTCCCATATACTTTAATAAAGGAATCTCTAGCCATAAATCTCTAGTCACACACATATATATGTATATATGCTTTTTGATTATTTGTCATATAGGAGAAGGCAACTCAGTTTGGATTCCTGTATTCCCATATGTCATATGGTTTATATAGATGTCAGCCATAAATGAATGAGTTGTCATTATTAATACCACACTATGAATCCCATAAGACTTGAGCAGTATTAGGACAGCTCAGGTTATCTCAAATATTCTGAGGAAGCAGAAAGGGAAAATTAATCTATTTTTAACAACTTGTAAGTTTAGGCTAGGAAGCAAGCACAGATTACAGAATGAAGACAAAACTTGTTTTTTTGGCTTAAATGAAATACTTATTGGGAACTTAAGTTATATTTTAAAGAGCAGCTATGTTTCCAAGATATTCAGTTTGGTGGTCACAAATACAAAGATGTAGATGCTTATTTCTTAATTGATTGATTGATTGATTACTGACTTACCAATAAATGGTTTTGAAAATGCCTTTACCCCATTGGATATCATCTTTGGCTTTGTTGCTCACTGTGTTAGACCAGGAAAAACAAGAGGTGGAGATGGAATCCAATGGAGAGATGTCTTCCTTCAATTAAATACATACTTGAAAACTTTAATACTTATTCCCATGTATAATTGCTTAAAAATAATTGTTTGCTGTGCTCTTAGCAGGATTGTTGATTTTTAAAACTGGTAATTTCAAAATTTCCTTTTGCACATTGTTTGTTACATTTCATTTGGGTAAGATAAGGAGACTAGGTCAGGCTCATTGTAATTTATTGTCAGCTCCATTTCCTGGTTCTCACACACACCAGACTGACATTGTTGTGTTTGGATTCACAATATCATAGGGGGATGTTTATGTCCCCACCCTGACAGCTGTGTTCATTGAAATAGAAGGAATGATGACGATGTTTATTCCCAGACTAGTTAAACATGAAGCCCCTAGTCTCTCTAAAAATAGGTAGTCATTTCATTTTGAAATGTCCTGAAACAGTTTACCTAAATTCAGAATGACCTCAAAACAGTTCCTCTAAATCAGGGCAACTTGAAACAGAATCTTGCATTATTTTGGGGATGTCTGAACACCAGTGACTGAACTAGTTCATCTTTAGCATTTTGCATTTTGGGCTTCTGGCACAGTCAGCAAATTCTGAATCAAAAGTTAAGAGACTCTTTTTGTGTCTGTCTTCTGACTTGGCCAAATCTTGGAAGACTCAGATGTACCCAAGTCTTTTCTCAAGAGATCTGTAAATCAGGAAGCTTGGATGAAGGCCTGAACTCTGACCTTCTCTGAGGCTTTTTCAGGGTAGACTTTAATCCCAAGTCATTCTAAACTTAATTCAGAATAAAGCAAAGGAACGGGTACTGAGAACTCTATTTTCCAGTAAAAGACTTTTTTTTTTTAACTGATCCTTAGGGGAAGCAAAATAGGTCTCATTAGAATTACTGTTTAAAATGGTAGGCAAAATGCTATCCATCTTCAGAGAGAGAACTGAAGAACTCTGAATGCAGACTGAACATAATTTTTTTCCACTTTTTTATATTGGGGAGGGACTTTTTTTCTCACAACATGGCTAATATAGAAATATGTTTTGCAGGACTACATATGTATGAGTGTTGTATTCCTTGCCTTTTCAATGGCTGGGGGAAAGCATAGAAGGTAGGAGAGAATTTGGAATTAAAAATAAACATTTAAAAGAAATAAAGAAAAAAAATGTTAAGCAGACTTCCTCCCACATGTTCCCTACTATTCTACTCACAAATATAAACTCAAATCAGCTCTGTACTTTTAGGGGTCTTGCTTTAGTGATGATTTTTTCCCCACAAAGTATTTGATGACTCCACTCCCATTTCTAGAGATTCTGAGGGACTTCTGGGCCAAGAATATTGCTTCCTCATCCCTTTTGTCCTCAGGTTCCTACAAATTCCCCAGGTTAATCAACAGTGAAGCTAATGATCTGCCATAAGCTGTTGGAAGACATTGTTTTGAAAGAGAAAGGAAAAAAAAAGAACAACCCAGGGGAACTTAATTTTACTGGACAGGAGAGAACCTTCCCTCTTACAATCTCAGAGTATTATTTAAAAATGCATGTATGTATAACCTTTATTGAATTGCTTGCCCAGTTATTGAGGGGAGGGAATAAGGAGGGAAGAAGGGAGAGAATATGGAACTCAAAGCTTTAAAAATGAATGTTAACAATTATTCTTACATGTAACTGGGAAAAATAAAATACTAAATAAATGAAAATTTAAAAATACATATGTACATTCTCACACATACACATAAGCATGAGTCTGCTTTTGGAAGGGTGTGATGATTTTTAATGGAAGGATCCTGACCACAATTCAGAGGATATATAGATATTCTATGCCTATTTTCTATCCATTGACTTGGGGCAAATAAAAATCTTTTAACTAGTTACTGAGCTACAACTAAGTGTGCATGCACAAGGCTCTAATAGAGGAATTCCACCTTTTTGCTGATGATTGTAGAGATAAGAATTGATAGGGGAGAGAGTTGTAGAGTCAGTGGCCTGCTCTCTTAGGAGAACCAACATATTATCTTCAAGCATGGTGCTTTTGTCTCTGTTAAGCCTTCTTTTTTCTTCTTCTAACCTAATAAGAGCAGTAGGTTGAATGGAACAAAAGTCAGTTTCAAAAAGTTGGAAGAAGCACCAGAGATCCAACAACTCTGGGAGGCCATGGTGGAGTTGGTATCTAAATGTCCAGGAAGGAGTCAGCTTTCAATATCAATCTGTTTCACCTACCTGAGAAGTAGATTGAATTGACCTGGCAGGTTCAAAAGTTGTGTCCTGCAAATAAGGGAAAGATTTGTCCTTTGACTACATCACATCTAGAAATGAAGTTGGCTGTAGAAATATTTTGTTGCAATCACTTAAAGTTGGGATAGAGAAGGTAGAAGAGAGAGGTATCCCAATTGGGGGAGATATATTTATATTTCTGTTCTCAATTCAGTTTCTCTGTAGGTATCCTTTTGTAAGAACTAATAAATTGCTTATTGGTGATATAGAGAAGATAGCAACTAGTTAAGTAATACTGGGGAGATTCACCAGATGGGCCAAACCAGAATGAGAGTAATTGAGGGGTTTTAAGTGGTGAATTGGGAGGGTATCAACCCAAGCATATGAAGACTTCCCCCAGTGGAATGGGCAGATAAAAGCACTGAAGATGGCTGAAGCAGCTCACTCACTCACCATCAGTACATGGAATGTATACATATTTATAGACAACACAAAATCCAGTAGATCTGAAAGACAAACAGCTCTTGTGAAAGAACTCAGCAGGTATTGCGTCCAAATAGAAGCCGTGAATGAAACAAGGCTGGCAAATGAAGCTTACCAAAATCAGAGCTGGATACATGTTTTTTCTGTACTGGCTGTCATGAAAGGGAGTGATTTGCAATCAAAAGTATTCTAGTCAACAAGTTTACAATCCTATCAAAAGAAATGAATGACAGGTTCAGGACAATGTGTTTATCACTTGCAGTAAAGTATCATGTCACCATCATCTGTGACTATTCTCCCACCATGATGAACAATGATGAAGTCAAAGAAGTTTTATCAAGACCTGCAGACCCTCATCATGAATATCTTGAAAGAAGAGAACCTTATAATTCTGGGTGAGTTTAATGTTAGAGTAGGCACAGACTGCCAGTCATGGCATGAAGTTCTTGGGAGGACTGGAGTTGGATAGAGCAGCGGTAATGATCACTTACTACTGAAGACTTGTGCATCTCATGCCTTCTCATCACTAACACTGTTTTTTTTCTCTAAACATGATAAAACTTCATGTTTATGCCCTAGTAGCAAAACATCGACGTTTAATAGACTATGTCATTTTAAGCAGAAGAAACAGGAAAGATGTGAGAGTGATGAGGGCAATGTGTAACAAAGAGTGTTGGACTGATCATAGACTTATCTTCTCCAGGCTAAATATTTGCATTCAACAAAATCAGCGGCTGCAAGGCAAAATGAATTTTTGGAAGATTTAATATCAACAAATTAGAGTTCTTCTCCAAGCAGTTTGTTGCTAACTTGGAGGGAAAGCGGAGTTATCACACAGTTGGCAACAGTGGAACAGAAAAGAGTGGGAAGCTTTCAGAGATTTGGTATACAGCATTGCTTTTTTTTTCCAGCTGGATCAGAGCACTTGGAAGTATAAAGAGTGGTTTGACAAAAATGATGAGGAAATTCAGAAGCTGCAAAATAAAAAACAAGAACTCTTCAGGGTTTACCAGCAGATTAGTTCATCTGTCTCTAAGAAGAAAATAATTATCTACATCAAAAGTAAAGTACAAGGAAAGCTTAGAAGATGCAGATTTTTTGGCTCAATAAATAAAGCAAACAAAATTAGGTTTTATGCTGATAATAATATCCAAGGTGTTTTTATGATGTTTTGAAGACTATTTATGGACCAAAGATCTATGATATCCCTCAACTACTCAGTGTTGATGGTTTCACAGTGATAAGGACATGATCCTGGAGAGATGGGCTGAACGCTTTCATAGTGTTCTCAATAGATTGTTATCAATGCTCAAGCCACTGATCATTTACCTCAGGTTGAAGTCAATCCCTCCCTAGCTGAAGTTCCAACTGAAAAAGAGATTTTCTATGCTATTAGACTCCTTTTGTGTGGCAAAGCACCTGGTCCTGATTCTATTTCAGCTGAAATTATAAGGCAGGAAGCCGATTGCTCTTATAAAAGCTGACTGAAATTTTCCAGATCATATGGCAAGAGGATATTATTCCCCAGGATTCAAGGATGCCTCTATTGTCCATCTCTATAAAAGTAAAGGGAATAGATTGTACTCGACAATTACAAGGTGTATGTGTATCTCTTTCTCTCTCTCTCTCTCTCTCTCTCTCTCTCTCTCTCTCTCTCTCTCTCTCTCTCTCTCTCTCTCTCTCTCTCTCTCTCTCTCTCACATTGATATCCAGATTTTTGCCAGAGCCCTCTTTAATGTGGCTTCTGAAAGGATTGAAGAACAGTCAATATAGTGTTTGCTGCCAGGAGCAAATTGAAGTCTGTAACAATTGTTGATCTGACCAATGCCTTTGATACTGTTAGTTTTAAGGGCTTATGGAAAATTATGGCATTTGATCACTTTGAGAAGTTCATCAATATTATATATCCATTTCATTAATTTTTTTCAATAGTATTTTATTTTTCCAAATAAATGTAAAGATAATTTTCATTTTTATAATTCTTTATGTTCCAAAATTTTCTCCTTCCATCCCTTTCTCCCCCCCCCAAGACAGCAAGTAATCTGATATAGGTTAAATATGCACAATTCTTTTAAACTTATTTCCAAATTTGTCATATTGTGCAAGAAAAATCTTTCCAAAAGGGAAAAATCATGAGAAACAAAAAAATCCAAGCAAATAAAAAATGAAAATACTATGCTTCAATAAATATTCAGTTTCCATAGTTCTCTCTCTCTGGATGCAAATGGCATTTTCCATCCCAAGTCTATCAGAACTACCTTGAATCATCACATTGTTTAGAAGAGCCAAGTCCACCACAGTTTATCATTGCATAATTTTGTTGTTACTATGTACAATGTTCTCTTGGTTCTTCTTGCTTCACTCAACATCAATTCATGTAAGTCTTTTCAGACTTTTCTTTAATCAACCTGTTCATCATTTCTTAGATAACAATAATATTCCATTACATTCATATGCCATAAACTTATTCAGCTATTCCCCAATTGGTGGGCATCCCCTCAATTTCCAGTACCTTGCCACTACAGAAAGGGCTGCTACAAACATTTTTGCACATGTGGGTCCTTTTCTCTTTTTTGATCTCTTTGGGATACAGACATAGTAGTGCTATTATTGGATCAAAAGATATGCACAATTTGATTGCCCTTTGAGCATAGGTCCAAATTGATCTCCTAAATGGTTGGATCAGTTTATATCAGTTTATAATGCATTAGTGCATTAGTTTCCCATTTTTTCCACATCCCTTCCAACATTTATTATGTTCTTTTTTCTGAAATATTAGCTAATTTGATAGATATGAGGTAGTAGCACAGAGATGTTTTAATTTGCATTTCTCTAATCAACAGCGATTTAGAACATTTTTATATGACCATAGATAGCTTTGATTCCTTCATTGGAAAACTATCAAGTCATGAATTTTCACTTGGAAAGAACCTCAGACGTTGTCCTCTTGATTCTGACACACTCAACATTCCATGACACACTCAACACTCCATCTCCTATCCTTATGACTTTGCAATGGGTGCCCTCAATCCCATTCTTAGAATGTTCTCCTTCCTCACTTCTGCTTCATAGAACATCTCTCTTCTTTCAAGATTCTGCACCTCAAGCACTGCCTCCTATTTGAAACCTTTCCTCATCTCAAATACTGCTGTTTTCCCTCATGAACTACTCTAAATTTGACTTCTTTGTATTTATCATTTTTTATGTTATTTATCCTATATATGTCTAGTTATATCCATATTATCTCCCTCATTAGTATGAAAGTTCCTTGTGAATAGAGATTATTTTATTTGTATTACTGGGGCTTAGCTCAGTGCCTAGAATGTAGTAGGTACATAATATAGTAATTGATTGATCTTGTTCAATTCATTCATTTTACAGGTAAGGAAACTGAGCTCCAAGGAACCTTAGTGATTTGCCCAGAGTCATGCAGGTAGTAAATAGACAAGCCAAGATTTGGAACCAGGGACTCTGACTTCCATTCTAGCCTTCTTTGTTTTGTGCCACTCTTTTTCTACTGTGGAAACCTTTTTAGAAACAACAGCATGAGGCAAAATAGGTTTTTCAGAGTGGAAAAAAATGCATTATGCATGTGTTTTCTCTATGGGAATGGGAAGGGAAGAAATGTGGTTTTAATTCTAAATCAAAATGCTCAGAAGGACATACTCATTCAATCCCTCCACCAAAAGAAAAGGAGAAAATGGTCTCATACTCAGGAGACATAGAGATCTGGTCTATTTTTTGTTGTGGCTGAAAATCTAAAGGACATGACCTTTAATAATTTTCAGGCTGCTTTTATTTATTCTTTGAGACTGCCCATAGTGCCTCTTGCTAGTTGGATTTCTATGTAGAAAGAGGGAGAAATGAAGAGAAAGTAATAAAGAGGGAAAGAAGTTCCTTCTTTCATTCAGAAGTTAATCTCCTACTCCAATCACTCAAATATTCATTCAAAAAAGTACAAAAGGATCATAGACATTGGAAATGGGAAAAATAATCTGGTCATCCAGCTTTTCCCTTGGGGACCAGTGGAACATCTTTTTGTAAATTCACCATGTCTTTTCCCACTCTAGACTAAAATGACCTCTTAAATGAGGCTTACAAACCACCCCTTGGGATATGTTTCCACTGTCATAAATTTTTCCATAAAGATAATTTTAGGGGAAAAAAGTCTTTTTTTTGGTTGTTCTTATAGGGAAGTTCCAGATGGGAAGTTGCCTATGCAACTGAATTGCTGCCTAGAGGAGAATGGCTTTCTGAGATTATGAGGACCAGGAACATGGAAAGTCCTTCTAGAAGAACTCTACTTTTTGAAAAATTCTCCAACTCTCACCAGAGCTGCTGTTATGATCCAATCAGTATCACTAGCATAGATCCTACAATAGTAAGCTCTCTGCTGTTGCTGGAGTCATTTAAATGTCCAGTGTTAGGATATCTGATGTGTTATTATGTCACTCCCTTACCTAGGATTTATATTACTGTCTATCATATCAAATTGAAAGAAACTCTTCTTCTTGGGTTTGAAAGACCTTCATAATCTGGCCATATTCTATTCATACAAACTTACTGTTACCATTCCATTATTACCATGCTACCATTACATAGAACATATATCTTAGATACATAGTGAAAATAGATATTGAATTGGGCCCATAATGGAATAAGAGAGTGTACTTGATTGCCTTTGGGAAATTTTAAAGTTCCCCCCTCCCAGAAACAGAGCCATGTTTTTAATAACCACATTTTCCTAGTATTATTATAGATCTACCAAACATAGAAACACAAATCTCTGAAGAATTGAAAATGGATATCCATACATATACATATTACCTATATCAAATTGTTTTCCTTTTCAGGGAGAGGAGGGAGGAAGAAATTTGGAACTCAAAGAATGTTAAAAATTATCTTTACATGTAATTGGGAAAAATAAAGTACTCTTTAAAAGAAAAAAAACAAACAAAATAAAGGAAATGGGTATCCCGTCAAATGGCAATGGAGAAGTAAATGGTAAATTAGAGTAGGCTATAGCATATAACAGACATGGAGTTATCAGAAGAGAAATGAAGGATATCATCCAAGAAATACCTAGTCTTAAAAGAAGTTTTACTGGCTACAGGGCAACAGTGAGACATAACCAGTGGACATTTGTTCAAATGTTCTATTAAGATTCTAATAACATTTTTAAAAAGTTAAGAAGACCCTCAGCATATTAGATAAGCTTCCCATGAAGAACTTATGGAAGCACATAAAAAAGAGTTGGGAGTTTGAGTAGACATGGATGTTTCTTTTTTTTTTTTTTTGAACTTTATTTTATTTTTCAACATTCACTTTTATAAGACTTTGAGTTTCAAACTTTTCCTCCCTTCCTGCTCCCTGCCCTCAAGATGGCGAATAATTTATTATAGGCTATCCATGTACAATCATATTGTAAAAGAAGAACACAAGGGAAAAACCACGAGAAAGAAAAAAACAACAGAAAAAGTGAAAATAGTATACTTCAACCTGCACTTAGACCTTATAGTTCTTTCTCTGGATGTGGATAGCATTATCCATCATGAGTCTTTTGGAATTGTCTTGGATTGCATTGCTTAGAAGAACTACTATCATAGTTGATCATTTTTAAATGTTGCTATAGCTGTGTACAATATTCTCTTGGTTCTGCTCACTTCACTCAGAATCAGTTCATGTAAGTCCAGGTTTTTCTGGAATCTTCCTGTTCACAATTTTTTTATAGGACAAAAGTATTCCTTTACATCCATATACCATAACTTGTTCAATAATCCCCAATTGGCAGACATGCCTACAAAGTACACTTTCAATAATTATTTTTTGATCAACTGAATAAAATCAAGTGCATCTTCAATTGAACTCAATTATAAAATACTAATCTAGTCCAGACTAATGGTTTTGAATCATACAATGAGAATTGAAGCCCCTCATTCTCGAAGAGTTTATGACAATCCAGCTAAAGAATGAGCTTTGTATACCCTTTGGGTAACTGGTCTGTGGAGCTGTCAGTCAAAAAATGCAAGGTTAAAATGTGATATGATCAGGGGAAATACTTATTGTTTTTTTTTGGTAAGACTTATCAAGTATCACCCATTTCTCTATAGAAGAAGAAAGCTGAGAGGAATTGTGATATAATATGGAACAGAATAACCTGGGAGAAAATTTTTGTACAACTTAAGCCTAATTTATGTTTAATGTGGTAAGTTATAAGGTATTTTATAAGTTGCATGCAAAATGAGATTTTAGCCATTTTTCTAGATAGAGATTCCACTTCTTTGCTCTCACCTGAGTCCTTCTTCTTTCTCCTTCACTTGCTCCTGCTTCTCATCTTCCCCCTAACAACAACAAAGACATCCAAAGATTTTGAAGCAGAGAGGATGCACTGAGTCGAAATGTTCAAAGGAGGATAAACCTAGAGCTGGAAGAGTTTTAGAGATCATTTAGCTCAACACTCTTTTTACATATTAGAGAACCGAGGTCAGAAAAAGTTAAGAGATGCCCAAAGTCATAGAACCTTGAAGTGGCAGATCTGGAATATGAACCCAGCTCATCTTGAAATATTTTTTTTTTTACTGTGCCATGATGAGTACTTGTCAGATATTCCTTCTTTATATAATGTTAATGACAATTTCCTGGTAGCTGCTTAGTTCCCAGAATCGATAAAATTCCACTCATTGGGATTTTCAAATGATCAATGGTCAAGTAATTTTTATTCAGGTACAGGTTGAACTAGGTGGCCTAAACAGAGCTAAGGTTAAAGTCACAAAAGCAGAATTTGAATCCCACCTCTGCTGGGCAAATCATATACCCACTGTGGGTCTCATTTCTTCATCTAGAAAATAAGAGGATTTGAGAAGATGACTTCTGAGGTACTTTCCAGCTTTGAATGAAGGATTTTGAGGTCCTTTCCCATTCTGAGTTTCTGTGAAAAAGAGAGGCTCCTAAGTCCCTTTCTATCCTTCATTGCTCTTATGTATAAAGTTTGTCATCCATGTCTCTTGTGCTCCCAGTTTAGATTTCTGGGTTTTTTAATGGGATGAGGAGAGACTTTGGAATTTTTGAATACCCAGAACAGTGTCTCATACACATTGGGCACTGAAAAATCTTTGTGGACTGGTAAACGTTTTTTATGGACATCTTGGCTGCCTTCTGGTTGCTATGGTAATCACAAATAGTCTTCCATGCACTTGCTTTCTTAGTTCTTAAGGTTATTGTTCACTGTGCCTTACTGCAATAATGGACACCTCCCCCAGAAGAACAAAGTTGTAAAGGACCCCAGATAGCATTTTCTATTATTTTAAAAATCATGTTTGCAATTTTTTCTGTTTTTATTATAATTTCAAATCAGTAGAAAAACCCAACCAAACTAAAGTAACCCACAGATTTTTATTATCAGAATTTCAAAATTGGTATTTAATTGGGGGTTTTTAATTTGTAAGCCCAATTCATTGATCTTTTCTTTCTCTATTTTATCAAAGTAAGCATCTAGAGATATAAACATTTCCCCTAATAACTGCTTTGGCTGCATCCCATAAATTTTGGTAAGTTCTCTCATTATTATCATTCTCTTGATGAAATTGTCAATTGAATCCACAGATTTTTAAAAGAGAAATTGCATAATTTCAGCACCGGGGGAACATACTTCTTTGGTTTCTAGTTGTCTCTTTTATGATGTCAGAGTTATCATAACCTGGGAAGGAGAATGTGAGATTGCCTTACCACCAGAGCAAATGGGACTTAGAACATGACATTATTATTTCCAGACAGAGAGCAGGCTAAGTGTTACCTATAAACCGGCTAGAACAGGAGGGGTGGGCAGGAAGGTACTTCACAGAGGGGAGTGGGCAGCATTTCCATTTTAATTAGTTCAAAAGACTTCTGCTATTTTGACTTTGTGGCATGATATACCAGAGCTCCCAGAATGGAAAAGCCATTATGGTTTGCAGCTCCGTGGAGCTGGGTGTTCTAGTGGCAGAGAGGGATACGTGATCCTACGGGCAAGAATCTCAGCCGGAGCCTGGAGCTGAAAGGTGCCGCAGAGATGAAGGAGTCCGGGTGTGTGTGTGAAGTCCAAAACCCTCTAAGGGAGTGGGGTCGAGACGGGGGAAATCTGCCACCTAGTTAGTGGTCCCGGCGCTTGTCAATGGTTGAGCCATTAAATTATGTTCACCTGGGGTTTGGGGTCTGACTTCTCAGCTAGAGAAAAATCCCACACTGTCAGTTAATACAAGGGAAAGATTGGGGGGAGATGGGGGGAGGGTAACCAGGAAGTCAAGCTTATTTCTGAAAAGAAAAAAGGACAATGCTGGAGCCACCTGTGCAAACCTGTAAAAGAATGGAGAGTTTTTAGGCAAGCGGGCTGATAAACAAAAACAAAGCAAAGTAAACACACTCATACAAAAGCCCAACACACAAACACATCCCTATCCAAACACTTTATAATGAGAAGATTTCTGGGTTAGTGAGAACCTGGAAGGTTATGTAACAATAATAACAATAATGATAAGCAATGGCATTTATACAGTTTGTAAAGGGCTTCTACAACTGTTTTTTTTTTTAAACTATTTGTCTCATTTGGGAGAAAATCCCTTCTTCAATGAAGACTGTTACTTGTAATGCAATTTCTAATCTTAGTGAATTGCCAGGACTCTGAGATCAAATGGTTCATTCAGAGTCATATAGCCAGTGTATATTAGAAGTTGGACTGGAACGCAGCTCCTTATAACTCCAAAATTGTTTCTCTCAATCCCTCTCTGTGTGTCTGTGTCTGTGTCTCTCTCTGTTTCTCTCTCTCTCAGAGCTGCTACTAACAACCTTTTAACTCTGTAAAGGAAATGTCACTGGTGGACACAATACATCTTATATTAAAGGGACACAGATAAATTGTCGTGCTCCCTCTTTCTAGGATGCTCTTGAAACACAGCAAAGCTAGCAAATACTTTTACTTTGGCTGTTATTCAATTGTTCCTCTATGATTCCTCAGTCTCAATGACTGGTCTACAATGGTCTGTAGACAATTTCTTACAGAATAGTTCTTGGAACAAGATTCCAGTTCTTACAGAACTATCCCTTTCTATCATTGTCTTGCAATCTTTTTTGAGCTAATAAAGCCAAAACCCAATGCTATACCTCTGGCCATATGTGGATTATTATTATTACTATTACTATTACTATTAGTACTAGTTTTTGAGGGGGGGAGAAATTGATCTCAAATTCAAACATTTCTGAAGGAAGGGTTTTTATCCTTTTTGCCCCATGGTGTTTTCAGAATCCTGCCTATTTCAGTTATGAACCATCCAACTATTTAGTTAACAGTTCATTTGTATGGCTATAGAGGTGAGTGATAAGATCATGCTACATTCTGCTTTTACCACAGAGAGTATCATTTCTCCTCTCCAGTGGAGAAAAATGACCTCAGTGGCCATTGTTCGATATTTACTTCAGTGTGACACATCCACCCAGCTTGGAGCCTGACTCAGATCCTCCAGCAGCAATGTGATTGTCTCACATTCTTCCTAAGTGAAAAAGCAGTGGAGCCCACAGGCCCAGTGAAGACAGACATTAAGTTGGTCCAAGGTTAGTGCAAGGTTTGCTGAAGTCACATTTTACTAGAAGAATATCAGCCAGGAAAATTATGGGATTTTGTCCTAAATGGACAGGTAGATGGGTATAGCCTGGTGTGGGAACCCCTTAAGAGAACATAGATTGTGACCACCAGACTTAGTGTAAATATAAGTTCAGGCTTAAAAAAAAGAAGTTGAAAAACAATGACAAAGGATTCTTATATGAAAAAGTGTCCACAGTCATTGAGGCAGATGGATCATGGCAGTTAGGATTGCACAGTGGGAAAAATAGGAGTTGGTCTGAGTTAAAATAGTGGACTGGAGCTACGAAGTTAGCAAGAAAATGGCAGAAGTGGGATTTAAACTCAAAACCCTATCTTGACTTTCTAGCTACTATATTCCTTGAGGGATAGAGCCTTGTACCTGGCACACAGTGGACATTTAATAAATGTTTATTAAAATAGTTTGTTTTGAACTATACTGTGATTTCATTCATGTATGCCATTTCCAATGAGAAAACCCCCTTTACCAATGCAGATTGTTATCTGTAATGCAACTTATTGTCTTAGAGAATTGTTTATTTGACAGGACCACTGAGACTTGTCCAAGGTAACATAGCCAGTCTGCTATGAGAAGCAAGTCTTAAATTCAGGTTTTCAAGGTTATAAGGTTGGTTTTCTATTTACTATACCAAGCTGCTTCTGGGCTAGAATAGCATTTCAAAGAAATCAGCCCTACAGTTATTTATCAAGAACCTGGAAGCAATGAGGTTCTCAAAGCTTCTCAAAAAATCCTAACTGCCTCTTTCTCCTCTCACTACTTAAATCAACTAAATATGAATTTTCTTGTTTGAAATAGTAGTGGTTTTAGTTTTATTTTTTTGGCTAGTGAAATTGATGGTGTGCTTCTTATCTCTATTGGAGAAAACTCTAATTCAGTTTCCTAGGTCATAATTATTGCCTTAGAAATATGTTATTATGTTTAATATATGTTGGATGCTGGATGGAGGGGTAAGAGGGAGAGGGAGAAAAATCTGGGGCACAGGGGTTTTGTGGGAGTGGATATCAAAGGCTATTTCTGCATGTATTTTGAAAATGGAAAGCTATTATTAAAAAATAAAAAATAAATAAAAGTTCCAAGTGTGTGCCAGGAAAAAAAATGTTATTATCAGTTATTTCATTAGAAAAACAGCGAAAAGTAGTTTAGTTGGAATGCCCATGACTTTCTGCTCAGGCACCGATTTTGAAAATCTTTCAAAAGAAATGTGAGCTAATGTGGTCAAAAGTTATCTGTTAATGTAGTAATGGATAAAGGTGTTGAACTTGATGTCTTGAACCTCTTGGAATCAAAGCCTACCTTAGATATTTCCTAGCTCTGTGGAACCTTAGCCAGTCATTTAACCCTTCTCAGCCTCAGTTTATTCATTTGTAAAATGGAGCAATAACATGTACCTTCCAAGATTGTTGTGAGAATTGAATGATGTAATATATATGTATATATGCATATATATATGCTTTCCATGTAATTGAGAACAAATAAAAGAAAAAAGACCCTAAAATAAGATAATATATTTAAAGCATTTTGCAAATCTTTAAGCCTATATAAAAGTCTCTTCATCTTAATATGTCTTTAATTTCACTAAGAGAAAAGATGTACATTATAGTGGAGAAATGAGCTCTGAGTCTAAGAAGATGTGAGTTCAAGTCCTTTCTGTAACATTGATTGTGTGACTCAGGATAAGTCCCTTGTGCTGTCAGTGCACCAAGTCGTAGAGCACATGGGTATAGAAGCAGCCAGGTGGCAGAGTGGATTACAGCAGTGAGCCTGGAGTCAAAAAGATCTGAGTTCAAATTCTGCCTTAGATGCTGCCTGCTATGTGACCCTGAGCAAGTCACTTGACCATAAGAGTGATAGTAAAGCCCCCTGCACTTCATCAGGAGAGGCTATCTCCAGTGCTTAGTCCAGGATCTGGCACATAATAGTCACTTAACAAATGCCAATTGATTAGATTGATCGAACCTGACAACTAGCAAACATTTTCAGTGGTTATATCTTACTTGATCTCTGTGATTTCTTCTTTGACCCTATGTCATCATAAATCTTGGGCAAAGCATTTTACCTGTATTTTTTCTCCTGGTTTCTGGGCTTTCGTGGCCATTAGTTTTTATTCAGACAATTTGTTGTAGCACATGGCTGATTTTAGCTCTGACTTAAGGGGCTCATAGCCAATAGGAGTTTTTCTGAGCTATAGTGATCACCCATTATAATTTTTAAGACAAGGAGGCCCCGTGAGTTGATCATGCTGGGAATCTCCTGTTGATAGCCTTTCCACAGAGATAAGATCTCCAGCTTTGCCAAAGATACAATTTTGTTACCACATTTTTATCTCAGTCTGTTTCAGAGTGATTCAAGGGTAAGGCATAGCGACAAAGAATACTTGGGACTGGCAAGCTAAGGAAGCAAGTCTTTGTCTTTTCTGCTCATAATAGAAGTCACCCAGAGAAATGGGAAATAACTGAGCTAAATGTGGAATATTACTCATCTATTACATCTACAAGTCAGCTAAGTGGCCCAGAGGATACAGTACAGAGTCAGGAATCTTCCTGAGTTCAAATTTGGCCTCAGTCACTTACTAGCTGGATGACCCTGGTCAAGTCAATTAACCCTGTTTGCCTCAGTTTCCTCAACTGTAAAATGAGCTGGAGAGGGAAATAGCAAACCACTTCAGTATCTCTGCCGAGAAAACCCCAGGTGGGATCACAAAGAGTTGGACCTGCTTGAAATGACTGAATTATGACTACATTATATATATATATATATATGTATACACACACGTACATACACATGTATATATATATATATATATATATATATATATATGACAACATTATATAGGACAACATATATAATGACATACCTATAGGATAGCATAAAATAAATACATTTATAATTACTGGACAGTATAAAAGATTTCCTGTGAAGAAATGTAGTGCAATTTCCTGTTAAAACTAATCACTGTTCTGATAGGAAAAAGGACTAGTTAATTTTTTTTCATAATATAGTATAATTTTAAAAAGATGAATGCATAGGAAACTGCAAATCTATCATGTACAACTTGCTCTTTCTTTTAAATATGTAATAAAGTTATGTAACTTTTCCCCTTTTTTCCCTCCTCCTTCCTTCATGTGCTAAAGATGACTACTATTAGACATAACTACGTACATATAGCAATATATACATATACATATGTAAATTGTTCTATTCATATTTCTATTTATCAGTTCTTTCTCTGAATGCAGATAATGTTTTCCTTCATATATCCTTTGTAATTATAATAGTCAAAATTACTTAGTCATTAAGTTGTTCTTAAAACAATATTGCCATCATCATATAAAATGCTCTTATAATTCAATGTTTATTTTATTCTTTGTCTTTTTGCACAAGTTCATCCATGTTTTGCTAAAATCAACAAGCTCATCATTTTATAAAAGAATCCTCTTAGATTGGAAATCTGTTTTTAAGTAGCAGTGGGGGAGTTTCAGAGGAGGCCATATAGTTCAATTTATATCTGAATAATATTTCTTTCAAATTGTGTTTGTTGGGTTTCTGAATGAAACATCCAGTGAGAGGAAATCCACTACTTTATGAGAAAATCTGCAGACATACTTCAGAGATATTGTGGGGTTCAGTTTCAGACCATCAAATAAAGCAAGTTGCATAAATTTTTTGGTTTTTCAATATATAAAAGTTATCTTTGCATTATACTATAGTCTTTTAAATATGTAATAATGTTAACTATAAAGAAAATCAATGTATATACTTCAATTAAAATACTTTATTGTTAAAAATGCTAACTATCATCTGATGGTTATAATCGTAACTTTTTTGCTGGTGAAGAGTCTGGCCTCAGTGTTGATGGCTGCTGACATCAGTTTGAATGTTGTTGAAAGTTGGGGTGGCTATGGCAATTTCTTAAAATAAGACAACAATAAAGTCTGTTGTGTCATTTTACTCTTCCTTTCACTTAAACACTTAAAGGTCAATGCAGGGTTATTAATTGGTCTAATTTTAATAGTGTTATATCTCAGGGAATAGGGAAGAGAATAGAGGGAGAGAGAGAAGAATGGCAAATGGGTAAAGCAGTCAGAACACAACATTTAAGTTTGCTTTCTTATATAGGTGATTCTTAGTGCCATTAACAATTATAATAATAACATCAAAGATCACTGATCACAGATCATTATAATAGATAAAATAATAATGAAAAAAAATTGAAACATTGCAAGGATTACCAAAAATGTGTCAGAGACATGATGTGAGCCCATGCTGTTGGAAAAATGACATCAATAGACTTGCTTGATGAAGAGTTGCCACAAACCTTCAATTTGTAAACAATGCAATATCTGAGAAGCACAATAAAGTAAAGCACAATTAAATGAGGTATGTTTGTGTTTTACTTTTGGATAGATGCGTTCTATTCATGGAAATCATTGTTTTAAGATTAGGTCTGATGTTTGAAGTTATTATAACAGTGTCTCCTTAAGGAAGGCTATAAACTATAAGAACAGACTTGTAAAAAATGTTGATAATAATATTTTTCAAAAGTTAGCACAGCAGGGGCAGCTAGGTGGAGCAGTGGATAGAGCACCAGCCCTGAAGTCAGGAGGATCTGAGTTCCAATGTGACCTCAGACACTTAATACTTCCTAGCTGTGTGACCCTGGGGGAGTCACTTAATCCCAATTGCCTCAGGAAAAAAATAGTTAGCACAGCTAACTTTTGTGTTCCTCAAGAAATGTTTTGTATAATACCAATTTCTTTTTTCTCCTTAATTACAACCCCCCAAATAATTTTTTGCCCTTGCTCCTAACATGCAATTTGGCCAACTGGTGTGTATGTGTGTCTGTCATATAGTGAATATTACAAGTGAGTATTAGAAACCCATTTTCAGAAGGACCCTTTGGATCACACTCTCCCCTCCAACAGGAGCACACCTTCCTGCTGAAGGACCCCATTTCTGCTGAATGGACCTATGTCTGTATGCTCCAATCCAGCACTGTCCTTATATGAGTTATACTCTATGTTAGTTGTATGCCTGAGTTTTAAGTTGGATTCCTTTTCCCCTTTTTTCCTTTCCTTTCTTCCTCATGGCTTGTAATAAAGCTTTGTGTTGAACTGATTCCCATTATTTTACATGTTATTCACAGCACCCACACTCAATAAAGGGTTGTTTTCCTTAATGTTTCTGGCTGGCCAGTGGGACTTTCCATAGACAGTTGCACCTTCCCTGGAGGAATATGGTACTTTAAGCCCACTTGTAGAAAGCCAGAGTTCATAGGGGAACCTTATGTCCTCCCAGGAGGGACTCCCTTATGCCAGATGACCGTCAAAAACATTATAGTCTCTGACTCTGTTTCTCTCTCTCTCTCTCTCTTTGTCTCTCTGTCTCTCTCTCTCAATCTCTTTGTCTCTTTCTCTCTGTCTTTTCTCTTTGTGTCTCCTCCACTCCTTTACCTTCCCCATATGAGATGTGTGATTTCACAGACATTGGAATCCTCATATAAAGAAACTCCTCAATATAGTTCATTGCTTTCTCTGTTGCTTACAAACTTAAGACATTATTGATGGTGGAGTAGAGTGGGGAACCATAAGGGTCAGTCACTTTTCCAGGGTCACAGAGCCAGTATGTGTCAGAGACAAGCACTTGAAATTAGGTCTTCTTGACTCTGAGAAACTCTCTAAACTGTTTCATTATAATTGAACCATTGAAGAAATGTCTCAGACTAAAATCAAGGTAGATTTCTTTTTTCTAGAGGGGAGACCACAACTTCACCAAAGTTCCACAGAATGTAAACAATTCCCCTTAAAGTCTCAATGGAATCCTTATCATTATGCCTTATGGACTTGTAATGAAGCAGAGTTACTCCCCATATTACTTAATCCTTATTGAAAACCCTTCCAGAAGAATAAATCCCCAATATCCTTTGCTGACCTGCTCCAGGGATTTGTAAGCCCGACTGTCAAACAGTGTCTAACTCCCCGCTGTTGACTTCTTTGTTTTTTTATTTGACCATCTGGTAAGATGATTTTAAATGTACTTGCTTTTTTTTGTGCAAGGTTGTTGGGAGAATTCATTGCTACTTATAAAATACTTGAAGACCTTTGACTAATTACCTTTTATAGGGTAACATCAAACTGTTTTCTAATTTTGATGTTCTGTGTTTCACAATTTTTCAGAAATGTACATTTCTGTCCACACAAATGTAGAACTAAAATGATAACTAATATCTTCATAGCATTTTAAGAGTCATGCTATGTTTCACAGTGACCTGACCTGGGAGAGATAACTACATATAGTTTTATATGTGCATATATGTATATATTAACATTATATGTATTTCATGTACTATATGACATTATTAACTTATAAAATAATATATAACAGTTATATATGAGATAATATATAGACATGTGTGTATTTGTAGCACATGCATATATATATTTATTTATGAGAGGCAGCAGTGATATTGTGGATAGGGAATTTCCCTCTTAAGATTCAAGTGCCATCTCTGATATATACTGCCTCTATGACACTGGGAAAGTCACTAAATATCTCATTTTTGGCGCTCTCTCCTCTCCCCTTTGCAATTCTCTAAGGTTATAAATTATAAAGAAGGTGATGAAACACAATGGGGAGTTGCCTTATTTGGGAGTTCCTGTGTCTAGATAGATAGATAAATAGATAGAACATAAGTAGATGATCAGGTAGCTGGATGGCACAGTGAATAGAGTGCCAGGTCTGGAGTCAGGAAAACCATCTTCATGAGTTCAAATCTGGCCTCAACTCTGGTTAAGTCACTTAACATTGGTTGCTTCAGTTCCTCATGTGTAAAAGGAACTGGAAAAGGAAATGGCAAACCACTGTAGGATCTTTGTCAAGAAAACCCTAAACGGAGTCACAAAGAGTCAGAGATGACAAAAACTTGACAATTAACAGATGATAGCTGTGAGATAAATAGAGGGCATATTGCTAGCTAGATGATGAATAGATACTAAATTAATAACCAGATGATAGATGGAGATATACACACATACGTAGAATAATTAGAGATACACTCACACTTATAGATGCCATCCGGCAGCAGTTTCAACAATAAGCTGCTACATGACTATGAAGTTGCCTTCCTCTTCCCCTGCCCCACTTTACCATTCACCCTAAAGGTGACCTTTTTTCTACTTGCTGCTTCCCCTAATTAGGTTGTAAACTCAATGAGATCAGAAACTGTTTAGCTTTTGTATTTGTATTCTCAACACTTAGCAGAGTACTTGGCACATAGTAAACACTTAATAATTATTCATTCATTCTATATTTTGTAGGACCAGGCTTGAGAAGGTTTAGGGAGCCTCTTAGAAATGTGAAGGCTTCCCCTGATTTCTGTAAGAGTCCTTTCATTCTTGAAGCAATAGTTTAAAATGTTTAAAGAATTTGCATCTCATACCTATCAGATTGACTAAAATGATAGAAGGAGAAAGTGACAAATGTTGGAGGGGATGTGGAAAAATTGGGACATTAGTGCCCTGTTGTTGGAACTGTGAACTGATTTAATCAATTTGAAAAGCAATTTGGAATTATGCCCAAAGTGTTTTAAAACAGTGTATACACTTTGACCTAGCAATACCACTATTAGATCTGTTTCCTAAGGTAATCAGGGAAAAAGGAAAAAAAAAACTTTTATGTTCTAAAATTATAGCGGCTTGCTTTGTAGTGGCAAAGAATGGGAAATTGAAAGCATGCCTATGAATTAGGGGATGACTGAACAAGCTGTGGTATTTGATTATGAAGGAATACTACTATGTTGTAAGAAATGATAAGCTGATAGGTTTTAGAAAAACATGGAAAGACTTGCATGAAATAATGAAGAGTGAAATGAACAGGTCCAAGAGAATGTTGTATACAATAATAGTAATATTATCTGAAGAATAATTGTAACGACCAAGTTATTGGTTATTATATCCAATCAAATAAAAGGGACTTTTGAAGGAAGACATACCTACTTCCAGAGAAATAATTGATAAATAGATATATGCATAATATAGTTTTACATATATCTATGAATCTATGTCAAATGGCTTTCCCTAGTGCAGGGTGAGGAGTGAGGAAGGGAGACAGTTTGGAATATGAAATATTAAAAAAATTAAATAAAAAAAGATTTTGAAACTTTTGTCCTTTGGGACAACTTGTTTTGGCACTGGCCCTGAACAAAACTGCAGAAAAGGACTGATCATTACCATGTCTACCTTATTTCCCTGTAGCTGTTCACTTTGTTTCTCAACACAACTTTCTCTGTCTCTGTCTCTCTGTTTCTCTGTCTCTCTGTCTCTCTGTCTCTCCCATATTTGATTTGAATCTGTGATTTCACTGATAAAGGAAAATCCCAAAGTAAAGACTCTCTGCATCAATATAGATTCCAATTCTACTATAAATTATATTCTTACAGAGTTATCTGTGGGCATTGAGAGGTTGAATGACTAGGCACAGTGCATAAGAGGCCAAAACTGAACTCCAAATCTTGTCTTGTAGTCACAGTACTAGATAGTTCTCTAGTGCATATCATCCTTAATTTATGGGCAGGAGAAAAAAGGTTCAGAGTAAAGGAAGTGATATGTCCAAGGTCACAAAGCTAATTGGATCATAGTTGAGCACAAGGTCCCCCCTGATTCCAAGTACAGAAGTTTTTCTCACTAGCTGCCTAAGAGTTATAACATTCTTGAAATTGCAAAGTACAGTATACAAGGCAACTCTATATAGTTAATATTAATAGAATCACAGGTCATAGCTCTAGAGCCAAAAGAAACTTAAAGCCCATCTAGTTCAATGTCTTCATTCTACAGATGAGGAAACTGAGGTTCAGGATGTTTAATAACAAATATTCTCATTATGGCTTAGACATGATTAAGAAGTGCTTGGGCAGAATTCACTGGGACACTTCACCATGATGCACAGTCATTATTAAATATTCCCTGTACTTATTGGCCATGGAAAGTCTATTTACTAAAGGAAGGAGTTGTGAGTTGTTCCCTAGTGGGGAACAAGAGAGGGAAAACCAGTTTAAGTATTTCTGCAGTTCCAGGTCTGGTATATGTGTCACACAGTTTATTTTTCAAAAAGTGACACATAAAACACTTAATTCAATTTAACAACAAGGGCTGGCTTCCATGCAGCTTCTTGTGTGTGACTTCAACAGATTTTCCCGGGGGTGGCTCCCACATGCTTGTAAGGAGGTATGGCCTGAATTAACTGAAAATTAAGTGTTACCCTGCTGTTTACGCAGTTATATCCCTCAATGCAAACCCCCAAGGAAGGTCTGCTTCTGTCATGAAGTGGTCTAACCGGGGCTCTCTCTTGTATTCTTTTATTCCCTAACATTAGAGAGAGGGAGAACACAAAACACACAAGGAAAAACTACACACTTGAGCTCTGGCTTCCACTATTATCTCTGAGGAGTGGTCATTCATTGCTTCTCTCCTCCAGAGGTCTTACAGACTTTGCTGCAGAGGAAATCCTTCCTGCCAGGTTGCTCAGCAACATATTGGAGACTCAATAAAGGGAGACTATTTAATGCTGCATTACAAAGAAAATCCTCCACTCGATGGTACCCTGAACAATATACTACACAACTGTAGTTATTTAAATTGGACCAGCATTAGCCTCCTGCTTTATTGCTAGGCAGAAGACCTGGTTAGGCTTAATAATATCTCAACCCTCTGAATTGAGAGAGGGGCTTGATTAGCCTTGTCCCGGGGCAAAATAAATTGAATAAACACTGGATTTGGAGCCAGAGGACAGTGGGTTAAAATTCCAGTTTTGCCTTTTACCAACAGTGTGACTTTGAACAAACAAATCACATACTTTCTCTGGACTTAATTTTCCTCATCTGTAAAATGGAGGTGGGTAATTTAGATGATCTATGAAGTCTATTCCAACTCTAAAGCTTGTGATTGTAGTGTCCTGAGTCCCCAGTAACAAACTCCTAGATTTCTAATACCTTCTTTCTGCCTCTTGGATACCCAGAATCTCTCATTGTTGTCCTCTTCAAGCAACCTTCAGGGACACTATCACTTTATTCAAAATTATAACTTTTTTTTTCTCTCCCTCTTCCCCCAAATTCCACTCCCTCTATTAGGAGCAAAGCAAAATAACTAAAATAATTTACACTTAGGTGTGAATAACAATGTTATGGTTTAATTTGCTTAGTATCCTGCAGGGTGTTTGCATTTTAAAAAGGGACTCTAGTAATTCCTAAAACATAACCAGCAATAGAGATTTATCACATTGAATAAATTTAACAAACATTTATTGAATGAAATGATAAATGATGGAATACCAAGCACCGAGTTGGAAATAGGCTGGGGAAAGATGTATATTAGGCATGGGCTCTTTCTGGAGGTTACATTTCCCTTTTTTAGATACACACATCTATATATTTATAGCTTTTATAGAGACAATAGATCTATAGGTTTTACAGAGCCAGTAGATTGGAGTTGGGATGTTGCTTTATATCTGTAGAATTATGGGGATGGATGCAGAGAAGTAGTAAGAATTGGATATTGTTGACCTATGGGTTTGTGGCAAAATTCTACTATAATAAACAATACTATTGGTTTAAGGCCTTGTGTTAGGCACTTTCAACAGGCTACAAGACACTTTACAAGACTTGAAGGAAAGTCTATAATAGTTTACAAGCTGTCACATACAAGGCTCAGCAAAAACCTTTTCTCCTAAGCTCATGTTACAGTTTTACCAGACACCTAAGTCTCTCACCACTGCACAGATAAACTCCATCACTGCCCAAAATGACATAATCTTCTTATTATTACATTTGCAAATACAAGAGTCCTTGGAGATGTTCTTCTACTGTGAATGCCAGTAATATCTGTCTGATCTGAAATTAAACTACGAAAGTTTGAAATTAAACTACGAAAGTTTGAATCTTCTTGTCAGTGTAAGGAATCTAAGTAACAAACATGGAGATTATTGGTAAGGCTCACTGAAATCCAAATAGCAAAATAATATCTGGGCTCACAGATCATAGCTAAAGATGGAGACATTTGTGATAGGTGGGCAGATATAGCTAGTACTTGACAAATGTCAATGTAATTTCAACAAAGAGTAATGTATAGTTCCACCCAAAACTAACCTAATATGGAAGCTAAATTGTAGGAACTTTAGTTTAACATCAATCTCCCTCCTCCCCAAATATACCACGGCATCCTATTAACAGTGTGACTAAATGTGAAAGCACATTTTTTTTCAACTTAATACAGTTTTAGAGATATACACATGGAGGATGGGGGTGGGTTATAGTGAAATTTGACAGATGTCTATCAGAAGGACTTAATATTTAGAGACTGGGGTAGGATCACTTTAGATAAGAGTGGGCTTGGGAGGAGGCAAATGCACTTATAGTTTGGCATTTTGTGGTAATCATAAATGCTTAAACGGCCAATTTGCTCTTTTTTTTGGCTTTACCTATTTTTGCCTTAATTTTTGTTTCACTGTCTTTCTTTTTTTTTTAACCTACTCTAAATTCATGAGTTCCTTTGCACTAATCACAATATCTAATGTGGCAAATGAATGTAATGAAATATTATTGTGCTGAAAGAAATGATGGACATTGTTGAATATAGAAAAAACATAGCAACATTTATATGAACTAAAGCAAAGTGAAGTAAGCAGAGCTAGTAAAATTATAAATAATGAAAATAATATGAATAGAAGACTGACAATTAATAAAGAACTGAAACTAAGTATTGCGAAATTATAAATAACAGATTTGATCAGAAAGAAGAGATATGAGACAATACCTTTCTCAGACTTTCCTTTGTATAGATTGAGGTCCATGGGTATGAAAAATTGCATATTGCATCAAATTATTTTCCAGTGTGTTGATTGAATTTGTCAATTCTGCCCCTCCACCCCATTTCTCTTTTTAAAAATTCTGTTATAATAAATAGTTCTTTGGGAAGGCAAATATCCTTTGCTATATTTTCATTCTACTCATTCCTGCTGTTGGTTATTTCCTGAAGTTTTTTCCTGGGTCCTCTTCTACCTTTATAGATTGTTTCTTGGTAATTTCATTAACTTCCTTGGATTTAATTTTCATCTCCATGCAGGTGATTTTTATGTTTATTTATGTTCATTCATCCTCTCTCCTGGCAGCCAGATGATACAGTGGATCAAGTCCTCAGACTACAGTCAAGAAGACTCATTTTCCTGAGTTCCAATTTGGCTTCAGATACTTACTAGCTGTGTGACTCTGAGCAAGTCATTTAACTTTGTTTGCCTCAGTTTTCTCATCTGTCAGATAAGTTGGAGAAGGAAATGACAAACCACTCCAGTATCTTTGCCAAGAAAACCACCCAGTAGGGTCATGAAGCATATAATACTGCTGAAAAAACCATTGAACCACAAACCTTCTTTCCTGACCTAAGTCTTGCATTTCTATCACCTATTGGAAACAACCCAAAATATCCAGATGAATTTTTCTATCTTTTCTCCTTCCCTAATACTTACTTCTTCTGAACTTTCTTATTATCCAGGCTTGAAACTTAGGCGATCCTCCATTTTTTAAAAATTTAATTTAATTTAATTTTTTAAAAAGTTTTTATTTTCATAACATATGTATGGGTAGTTCAACATTGATTCTTATAAAGCTTTCTTTTACAAATTTTCCCCCTAGTCCCTACCCCTCCCCTAGATGGCAGGATATCCACTACATGTTAATTATATTAAAATACTTGACAAGTCGAATATATGTATACATATTCCATACTTATCTTGCTGTGCAAGAAAAATCCTATCTACATGAACAAAAAAATCAGAAAAAGGAAACACAATGCAAGCAAACATCAATATAGAGCATGAAAATGTTGTGTTGTGGTCTACATTTCTTATCGCTCTCTCTGGATGTATATGGCTTTCTTCACTGAACAATTGGAACTGGTTTGAAACATTTCATTCTTGCAGAGAGCCATGTCCATCAGAATTGATCATCATATAGTCTTGTTGTTGCCATGTATAATGATCTCCTGGTTCTGCTCGTTTCACTCAGTAGGCGACCCTCCATTTTTAAAAACTTTCTTTTATCCTGATGTTCAAACAATTCCTATCATTCCTCTCTTTGTAAAATCTTTCATGTTTGACTTATTCTCTCCTCTCACATTGCCACTCTTCTGACACAGGTCCTCATCACTTCATAATTTCACTTTTTGCAATAGTCTTTTCATTTGTTTTCCTGACTTGTCTCTTCTCACACCAATTCATCTTTCACTAAATTGTTGAACTAATCATCCTTAAGCATAAAATCAAGCATGTCAGCCCCTATTTAAGAAATGTCATTGACTCCCTATTACCTCTAAGACCAAATATTAAATTCTCTAGCTTTTATAGCTCTTTATAATCTTCCTGTCTTCTCAGTCTTATATCTTGCTTCCCTTCATGTTGCCTATGACCAGTGACACTAGTCTTCTTGCTGTTCTTACCCAGACATAATACGATCTCCCTAATCTGAGTATGTTCATTGGCTATCTCCCATTCCTAAAACTGTCTTCATTTCTACCTTCTGACTTTCCTGGTTTTCTTCAAGTCTTAGCTAAAGCCCATATTTTGCTTTTTAAAAAATTCTGGATATATTTTATTAACATATATTTAGACACAGAAGGTACATAAAAGATTGAGCTTAATCTATGCTGACATCAGAATATATTCTGAAAAATTGACTTTATTCTGTTTTTGTTCTTTCTTTTTTTAAGCACACATTGCTTTACGAATCATGTTGGGAAAGAAAAAGCAAAGCAAAAGGGAAAAACTATGGAAGAGAGAAAAAAACCAGAAAAAACAAGTGAATATAACATGTGTAGATTTAAATTCAGTCTCCTTGGTTCTTTTTCTGGATGCAAATGGCATTTTCTGTCCAGTTTATTGGGATTGTAAAGCCCATCTTCTAAAAGAAGTCTTTCTTACTCTTTAATCTTAGTGTCCCCTCTCTGAGACCACATCCAATTTATCTGGTGTATATTATGTTTTATACATAGCTTTTTGCATATTGTCTCCCACTGTGAACTCTTGAGAACAGTGATTATCTTTCACCTTTTTTTAAATCTGTCTTTATATTC
The DNA here is from genome assembly GCA_023553655.1 of Myrmecobius fasciatus. Taxonomy (NCBI): domain Eukaryota; kingdom Metazoa; phylum Chordata; class Mammalia; order Dasyuromorphia; family Myrmecobiidae; genus Myrmecobius; species Myrmecobius fasciatus. Next base: position 43,233 of record JAJPUD010006890.1, on the reverse strand, counting down.
CTAGCATTTAGCACCCTGCCTTGTACATTGTAGGTGCTTAATAAATGTATGTTGACTGACTGAGGGGGAAGGATAGAAGAGGAAATGATGATGTAAAAACAAAAGATATTGACTTAAAACACAAATACCTATTTAAATCTAAAATTTATTTAAAAACTTAAAAAAATCATTTGGACATACCACATCTTTCACAAACTACACAGCTGCTTGTAACTCTGGGGTTTGCTCTGATGCTTCCTACATAAATTTGTGATTCCTTGAGTCTGGCGGAGATTCAGAACTGGCCCAGGTGAGGTTCTGGTAAATCTGGCTTTGGCTCTGAGTCAGGTTGAAATTCTGTGGCTATCCCCACCCTCTAAATCTTTACTCTTTATTTCTTCTTTATTTGAAGTACACTGAATTCCTTGGGATTTCAGGGGAGTTGATGAAGTTGGATGGGAAAAATATTTTGAGGATGATGTTTTAGTGTAATTGGTTTCCTTTGTAGTTCTATGTGTTTTATTTAATGAATTTAAAAACAACAGTCTGAGAAGTGATTTATAGACTGTACCAGATTGCCAGAGTATTTTACACATACACACACACACACAAACACACACACACACTCTCACACACACATACACACACAAACAGATTAAGAATTCTTGCTTTACTCATCTCTATTCTTAGTTGTGCTTTGGAACTTGGACTGTCTATGACATTGCGGCTGGACTGCTTCCACAGAAGTTGGACTATTCTAAAGGAGAACAGAATACTCATTCTTTTTTATCCTGGGATGCTTTAAGCAGTTGGTGGCTGGTTATAAGACAGATAGGGTAAGAAACCTTAAGATGGAGGAGTCTGTGTCATACTTTGGTAGATGTGGATGGGATCGTATCAATAGACCAAATTGTAGAATCCATGGAAGAAATTTTCTCAGGTACTGTCCTTATAAAATGATTGGAGTACTTAGTTAACAAATGACAGACTGAAACGAAGATGAATTTAGGCCGAGGCAAGAGATAGGATCTTTTTTTTTTTCTTTGAAGAAGGGTATTGGAAGATTTAGATTGTAGGATGCAAAGAAAAGTTGAATTAAGAAAAATAAAAATCAGCATTTTAAGAAAAGGTTACTTTTGTTTAAATTCCTTAATGTCTAATAATAAAGAGCTTTCATTCATGAGTATATAACATATTAAAAAGAGTATTTTTTCCTTCTTATCATTAGATTCCCTTAATCAGTTAATTAAGTCCATGTCTACATGGCTCCAAACATCTGGATGAGGAAATAAAAGATCTGGACTACATATTCTCTAAGGTCCTTTTCAGCTCTAAATCTATGAGCCATAATCTAGAAAATAAGGTATTCCAGATGTTTCCAAATACTTGGAAAGTGAACATTATGTAACATAACATCAATTATTACTGTGTCATTTCATTGCGAGTGTCATCTAATTTAAGCTGGAGAAACCAACATTAATACCCCAAAGTTCCAACTATGAAAATGAAGTCCCAAACTCTAGTGTTATTTGTCCAGCTTAAGGTTCTTTAAGATTCAAATCTGGAATGTAGGGTGTGTTCAGGGAAGACTAGTACTACTGGTGTGAGGGATACTGAGTCCTTTTCAACCTGTTTTCCACCTTTGATGTTTATCTGATCCATCTAACTCTCACTTGTGATTCCAAGAAATTACAACAGCAGTGCTTCAGTCTGTATTCAGACACAATTCATTCTGGATATGGATAGGATTTTTCATCATAAATTCTTCAGAGTAGTCTTGGATGATTGCACAATCATTTTAAGCAGAAGAGACAGGCAGGATGTGAGAGTGATGACTGTGACAAAGAGTGCTGGATTGATCATAGACAGCCTCTCCAAGCTAAAAATTTGCAGTCAACAAAGTCAGTGGTTCTACATCAAGACAACTACCAGACGACTTAATGTCAACATATTATAATTCTTCTTCAATTCGTGCTAACTTGGAGGGAAAGCAGAGCCAGCACACAGTTGGCAACAGTGAAGCAGAAAAGGAGTGGGCAGCTTTCAGAGATTTGGTGTACAGCATTGCATTTATTCATCTGGATCAGAACACTTGGAAACATCAAGCCTGGTTTGACAAAAAAAGATGAGGAAATTCAGAAGCTGCTAAATGAAAAACAAGAACTCCGCAGGGTTTACCAGCAGGTTAGTTCATCTGTCTCTTAGAGGATAGTATTTAACTCCATCAAAAGTAAAGTGCCAAGTAAAGCTTAGAAAATTCAGATTTCTTGGTTCAATAAGAAAGTAGATGAAATTTAGTTTTTTGCTGAAAATAACAATCCAAAGTGCTTTTATGATGCTCTCAAAGCTATTTATGGCCCAGAGACCCACAATGCACCTCAACTATTCAGTACTGATGGATCCACATTGATAAATGATAAGGGCATAATCTTGGAAAAATGGCTGAACACTTCCATAGTGTTCTCAATAGATTATTATCAATCAATGTTGCAGCCATTGACTGTTTTGCCTCAGATTGAAATCAGTCCTTCCCTAAATGAAGTTATAACTGAAGAAGACATTTTTGAATGCCATTAGGCCCCTTTTGTATGACAAAGCTCTTGGTACTAATTCTATTCCAACTGAGATTTACAAGGCAGATAGTCTATTGCTCATACAAAAACTGACTGAAATTTTACAAGTTATATTATATTCCTCAGGATTTCAAGGACACCTCCATTGTTCATCTCTATAAGGTAAAGGGAATCGATTGTCCCGTGACAATCACAGGGTGATTTCCCTCTTAGTCATTGCTGGCAAGATTCTTGCCAGAGTCCTCCTTAATAGACTGATCTTTCACCTGGAAGATAACTATTTACCTGAAAGCCAGTATAACTTCAGAAAGCACCAAAGGACAGTTGATAATGGTTTTTTTTTGCTGTCTGACAATTCTAGGAGAAGTGCCAGGAGCATAATAGAAGGATTTTATGGAGAACTCACACAGGGAAAAAGAGATATAAGAATACTCTCAAGGTCTCTCTTAAGAACTTTAGAATCAATTTCATGATATGGGAGACACTGGCACAGGACCATCCAGCATAGCATGCCCCTATCAAAGGGCATGAGCAAACATGTATGAACAAAGCACAATTGAAGTAACTCAAAAGAAATGTGAAATACACAAGTTTAGAGAATTTACCCCAAATGCTCATATGGTAAAGAATTCTGAATTTGAATTGGTCTGAGCAGCCACAGTTGGATATAATATAACTTGACTCTAACATACTGATCTTGTTTTGGTCCTCTTTGAGAATGAAGGACAACAGTCAACCATCATCATCAAGATTCAAATCTAGTTCTTGTTGTACTAGTCATTGGAGGAGACATTCAGTCTGTAGAAGAGTTTCTCTTTTTAATTTTTTATTGTGTCCTGGATGCCTTTAACAATTTGGCAGAGTCTTTAGATCCCTTCTCAGAATAATGTTTTTAAATTTAAATGAATAAATAGATATAAAAACTAAATAAATAAAATATGTAAATCTATAAATAAATGAACTAAATAAAATGCATTTAAATTAAAATAAAATATAAAGTACATATAATATATGTAATATATTAAATATATATCATGTAAATATAAATATAAAATATATTTAAATTAAGAAAAAATAAAACAAAATATACTTAATTAGTTATCAAAATAGTTGGGAAAAAAACTACAATATGTTCACAAGGTGACTGGTAAGAACAATTCTTTTAAGGGAACTAGTGTATTGCACAATTTAGAACAGAGTAGGTTAAAATCAACTTTCAGATTCTCAAGTGAAAGTGAAGGGGTAGTCAGCAGAAGTGACAGATGGGCCACAGAAGTGTCCAATAGCCCATGCCTGTTGACAGTCCCAACAGATGGGCAGCTGGATTCTTCATGGTCTTTCTGGAACTCTAAGGAAATTTGATTGACATTTCTGGGATTACTCATATGATAGATCCATGTGAATATCTGAATGAAGAGAAATGAGCTTTTGCTAAGGTTTATTTAGCATCTTCAGGAAGTATATGGAATAACTAATATATTAGTGCAACACATTGCATTGAGAAAGACCTCCCTAAGTGATGTTAATTGATCAAGGCTGGATTTTAAGAAAATAACCTCACTTGTGTCCTAAGGTGTTTTTATTTGATTCAATAAACATTTGTAAGCACCTATTATTTGATAGGCACAATATAAAATCTAAGATATGAGTGTTAAAAAACCAACAAAACAAAACAAAACCAAAAAAACAACACGCTTGAGCTTAAGGGTAATACAACATCCTAAAGGAATTGCAAATAGCTGAATGGTTTTGGGCAAAACTCCCAGGTTTTCAGGCTGTTCATCTGTAAAATGAGAGGACTGGGCTAGATGTTTTCCAAAGTTCTAAATTTGCAATGAAAGGGGAGAGGGCATCTCAGTGTTTTGGGAATTATTTTGAATTTGGAAATCAGAGAATCTGGATTCAGATGCTGGCTCTTCCATTTACTACCCATATGATCTTGGGCAAGGAACCTAGCTTTCTTGGCCCTCACTTTTCCCTCTGTAAAAGGAAGAATCAGAACAGATGATCTTTAAGGTCCTGTGGATTCTAAGCCCTATGATTCAAAAAGGAAAGGAATAGGAAAACAAAACAAAGCAAAACAAGTCTGTCCCTCTTCCCCTCACATATGTTTTTTTTAACTTCTAAGGAAAAAATTCTAAACAGATTTTAATGGCAATTTTAATTTACCTTAAATTCAGTAATGCTATAATAATTCCAGGGAAGCCAATGAGATGTAAGTGTGCAATGTGATCTCCCAGTTGCAAAGGCCAGGGCTATTTTGGGCAATAAGCACCCATGGAATAAGGAGGTGATAGTTGGTTTAAGAATCTCATTGGTGCCTCTGGGTTGAGAATGCCTGCTGCATTTAGCTTTGGGGCCTGCCATCTTTATCCTTATACTTAAAAGATGAAAACAAATTAGGATGATTTACAAGAAAAGCATAAATGTAATTATGAGGGAACAGAGATTTACTTATGATGAAAGATGAAAGGAAAACAATATATATACACACACACATAGACATATATATATATGTATATAGTATAGAAGAGAGGGATGGACTGGGAAAGGGCTAGAATGATGATTATATCATTCATTTATTACTAAAATGCTGGTCACTTTCAGTTAATGGGGTATGAAGATACAAATTTAGAAAATAAAATATAGATAAAAAACAAATAGTGAACTACCTTCTTTGCTAAATCACTGCAGTAAAAACCTTTTTGCAAAAGTTAGTTAATATTAAATGGAATTGGGACATGAATCATTAGTGGGTATGAGTGACAGGAATAGGGACCTGAAACAATAGCATCAGAGGAAGATTTTCCGAACCCCTCAGAGATGTGGACAGCCTTACTTTTTAAGAATAAGTTGTTTAAGAATAAGTTTTTACTACAAAACACAAATACTTAATTCAGCACTTTAGTTTCAAAACTGTTTCATATAACCACGTGTTTACCATATCTGAAAATGTATTTTCATTCTTTGTATCTAATTTATTACTTCTCTGAGAAAGGGCAGGAAACATTCTTTACCATTAGTTCTCAGAAGTTGAGGTTGGAGAAAACAAAGACCAAATAAAAAGTATTTTTGTAACCATGACAGGACACAAAAATACTGTTCTCTATGAAATACTGGAATTCCATTTTATACCTCTTGCTTTTTTGAAGTGTACATTATTTTCAAAATTGTCTATCCTGTTTCCACTTTCTTATCTTCCTTCTCTTTTGCATACTTTGAAAATATTATAATTCTTCCCTAATCTCGGTTACATTTCTTTTGTTTGCAAAATCACCAACCTTCACCTCCATTATCCCCCATTAAAGTCTGAGAATAGGAAAAGGAAAAACAAAGAAACCTTGCCACAAGTAATCATATCCACACAGTGGACTGTCAAAATACATATATGTATATATATATACATCTGTACCTTATATCTTTCAATTCTCTTTTAGAGGTACTTAATCATAGGTCCTCTGGAGATACAGGCTGATCATTATTTTGATTAGTCTTAAATCTTTCAAAGATGTTTTTCTTTGCAATGTTTCTATCTTGTATACAATGTTCTTCACGTTCTGTTCACTCCTTCTGCATTCATTTGTAGTACCTAGGATTCTAAGAAATCACCTCTTATAATTTTGCATGGTGCAAAATATCCCATTATGTTCATATGCCACATTTTGCTTAGCCATTCAGAATTGTTTTTCTTTAAAGTCTTGTGGTTATTTTATAAATTGTTCTGATTCTGATCTCATCTGTTTCAGTTCATACAAATATTCTCAGATTTCTCTGAAACTGTCTTTATTTCTTACAGCACAAAATTTTTATGCCAATTTATATGTGATAAATTATCATTCCTCATTTTTAAAGTACCCTCTTAATTTCTAGTTCTTTGATACAGCCAAAAACATTTTGTAAATATTTTGTATGAATGAGTTCTTGCACAATTTAATGATTTTTGGGCAGCAGTTCCAAATAAAGTTGAACCAACTCACAACTTGACCAACTGTGCATTAGTGTGCTGGCCTTTCCACCAACACTCTCAATTGTCTTTTTTTAAAAAATTTATTTTTGCCAATCTGATGGATTCAAGATGGGACCTCAGAGTTTTTCTAGTTTTTACTTAAAAAAAATTAATGATTTAGAACATTTTTTTTCTGATATGTTTGTTGGTAGCTTGCTTCTCCTTTTTAGAGAACTGTCCATACTCTTTGGTGTTTTGAGGAATGGCTGTTTTTTTATGTATTTGAATAATTTCCCTTTGCATGTTGAATATCACACCTTTATGAACTTTATCTTTATTCCTATAAAAAGTGGGTACCTTTTTGGTTGTATTCATATAATTCCTGAGTATTTCTTGGTAAATGGATTTCCCAACATTTTATATATTCTACAGTTTTTTGGAGTTTTTTTTGAATGGCATTTCCCTTAGTATCTTCTCTTCTCTTGTTTTGTGGTTAATATAGAAAAAGACTGATGTTATGTGCAGATTTGTTTTATATTTCATTACTTTTGTGAAGTTATTAATTGTTTCACTTAATTTTTAGCAGACTCCCTAGGATTTTCTAAGGGGACAATTAGATATGTGCCCAAAGCATTAATTTTGTTATGTCATTGCTTATGGTTATTCTCTTAATTTTTCTTTCTTATATTTATTACTACTAATAGCATTTCTAGAATTATATAAATTAACAGTAGTGACAAAATACCTTTTCTTTACCCCTATTCTTATTGTAACTCTAGTATTGTAATATTTTTACAGAAAATTCTAAGTTTTAGCTTAACTCAATGTTTTTTTTTTTTTTTTTTTTTGCTTAGGCAATTGGGGTTAAGTGACTTGCCCAGGGTCACACAGCTAAGGAATGTTACATGTCTGAGACCAGATTTGAACTCAGGTCCTCCTGACTTCAGGGCTGGTGCTCTATCCACTGCGCCACCTAGCTGCCCCTAACTCAATCTTATTTATCATATTGCAGTGAATAGAATTCTGGGTCTGGAGTTAGAAAGTACTGAGTTCAAATTTGACCCGAGATACTTACTAGCTATGTGACCTTAGGTAAGTCACTTAATTATGTTTGCCTCAGTTTCCTCAACTGTAACATGAATTGGAGAAAAAAAATGGCTAACTACTCCAGTGTCTTTGCCAAAAAAGATTGAACAACTAAAACTATTTATCATATTAAAGGAAAGTTGATTTTCCCCTATGATTTCTAATTAAAAAAAACAAAAATTGGCAAAATTATTTAAACCTTTTAAAGCATCAAGTGAAATAATCATGTGAGTTCTTAATTAATATGGTCTATAGTATTTATAGTTTTTCTAATACTAAGCCAATCATCTCATATTTCTGGAACAAATCTTACCTGATTAAAGTTTATAATCTTTTAAATTTGCTTGTTTAGTCTCTTTGTTAATATTTTATTCAGTGTATCTTGATGTTAATTAAGTATATTGATAAATAATCTTTTCTCTTGGCTTTATCTCTACCTGTTGATACATCAAGATTACATTTGTATTTGTATTTGGTAGGGTATCTGTCTTTCTCTCTTTTTGCAGCTTACATAATTTTTTCTTTTAAAAATTATTTATTTTATGTAGTGGATAGAGCACCAACTCTGAAGTCAGGAAGACCTGGCTAAGTTCATATCTGGCCTCAGACACTTAACACTTCCTGGCTGTGTGACCCTGGACAAGTCACTTAATCCCAACTATCAGCAAAAAAAAAAAAATATTCTGAATTTAAGAATTAAAGCAAGGATTTCCATAACATAGAATAGAAAAAAAAGGTTGAACATGAAATTACAAATCTATTATATATAACTTACTATTCCTTTTAAACATGTGATAAAGTTATGTAATTAAAAAAATTTTTCCCTTTTTTTCTTCCCTCCCTTTCTCCCTCCCCCGAGAGATGATTACCATTAGACATAAATATGTGTGTATATATGTATATACACATATATAAAATCATTCCATACATACCTTTATTTATCAGTTCTTTCTCTGAAGGCAGATAGCATCTTCCTTTGAATGTACTTTGGAATTAAATTGGGTATTTAATATAATCAAAATGACTTAGTCACTCAGAGTTGTTCTTAAAATTATATTGTTGTTATTGCATACATCATAAAACAATGGTTCTGTTAATTTTGCTTTTCGTTATTTGGTGTAGGTTTGTCTACTTTGTATTATTTTTGTCATCTGTTTTACTATTATTTAGAATTCCTGGAGTTTGCATTAAATGAAGACTTTTAATGATTTCAAGTTCTCTCTTCAAATTTGAGTAGCTCCTTGATTTCAGTTCTTATGCCATAGAATCTGGTTTTAGGATTGAAATTATTTCCAAGTTGCCAAGTTATTGCCAAGTTTTCTACAACCAGATCTACTACATATTATATTGGCATATAATGAAAAAATCCATATTTTCATCATTGTAATTGATCATTACACAATATTGATCTTACTATGTATAATGTTCTCCTGGTTCTGCCTACTTCGCTTTGTATCAGTTCATATAAATCCTTACAGGTTTTTCTGAAATCCACTTACTCATCATTTCTCATGGCATAAGCAGATCTAGTAGTGGTAGTCATAGATTAAACAGTATGCACAATTTGATAACCCTTTGGGCATAGTTCCAGATTGCTCTCTCAGAAGGTTGGATCAGTTCACAACTCCAACAGTGCATTTGCATCCAATTTTCCCACATCCCTTCCAACATTTATCTTTTTGTTTTTCTGTCATATTAATAAATCTGACAAAACAATTGTTTTAACTTATATTATTTTAAAGAATAGTGATTTCAAGCATTTTTTTCACATGACTATAAATAACTTTGACTTATTTATCTGAAAATTGCCTGTTCGTATCCTCTAGACATCGATCATTTAGAGAATGATCTGTATTCTTATACATTTGAGTCAGTTCTCTATATTTTTGAGAAATAAGTCCTTTATTAGAGATATTTGCTGTAAAAATTGTTTACCAGCTTTCTGCTTTCCTTTCAATATTGGTTGCATTGGTTTTCTTTGTGTAAAATCTTTAAAAATTAATATAATAAAATTATATCCATTTTAATGCTTGTAATGCTCTCTATCATTTCATGTTTGGTCATAAAGTCCTCCCTTATCCATAGACAGGTAAACTATTTAATGTTGCTCTAATTTGCTTATGTTTAAATATTTATATTTATATAAAATCAACTACCCATTTTGATCTTGTCTTGTAAGCTATTAAGCTATATTTAGTTTCTGGCATACTCTTTTCAGTTTTCCTAGGAGTTTTTATCAAATAGGAATTCTTATCTCAAAACCTTGAGTCTTTGAAGTTATCAGACATTATATTACTATAGTCATTTACTACTGCGTATTGTGAACCTAATCTTTTCTACTGATCTACCATTCTATTTCTTATCTAATGCCAGATTGTTTTTATGATTACTGCTTCATGATACAGTTTGAGATTTGCTGTGGCCTAGCCACCTTCCTTCACATTTTTTTCATTAATTACCTTGATATTCTTGACTTTTTGTTCTTCTCAATGTATTTTGTTATTTTTTCCTAGCTCTGTAAAGTATTTTCTATTAGTTTAATAGAAATGGCATTAAATAAGTAAATGAAAAAGGTAGAATTATCATTTTTATTATATTGATTTAGCCTACCCATGAATACTTAATATTTTTCCAGTTATTTACCTCTGAATTTTTTTTGTGAAATGTATTTTGTAATTGTGTTAAAACCTTCTACACAAAATCTGTTTTGATCCTCCTAGCATTTAATGCTCTAACAATTTTTTCTAATATTTACTTTATGTTATCATACACATATATATTTTCTCCCTCAACAAAATGTCAACTCATTGATGTCAAAAACTGTTTTATTTTTGAGTGCAGTGCCTAGAACATACTAATGAGATACTTAATGGATGCTTATTTATTGATGATGATGAGGAGGATATCATCCCCTAAAGTATCTAAGAATGTCATACTGGGAATTATCATAATATAGAAGAAAGGGTAGTACTGTGCGAATTAGAAGACCTGAATTTGAAATCTATTTTGACTACTTACAAACTGCATGATGCTTAGTATGGGAAGTGAAATGGCACAGTGGATAGGGTCTTAGCACTGGGCCTAGACTCAGGAAGACGAGTTCAAATGGGATAGTTACTAGCTGTGTGTTCCTTGGCAAAGTTTGCCCTGCTTACCTTTATGTTTACCTCTTTTTTTTTAAACTATAATACCAGGATAATAATAGCATCCATTTCCTATGGTTGTTGTGAGGATCAAGTGAGATAGTAATTTCCAATCACTTAGCACAGTGCCTGGCAAAAGTAAGCTTTATATAAATGTTAGCAATTACAATTGTTAGTAATAAGTTACAGCTTCCCTTTCCTCATCTGGAAAATAGGGAAAATATTTAAACTATCCTGTCTTAATATGAAAAAAATTAAAAGGCAAATAATAACAAATTTAAATTATCATTTGGAATTTAAAAAGGAAAAGAAGGGTCACTCTCAAATTTGTTTGAACATATTATATTGGGTAAATCCAATTTTGATTACAACATAATTTTTTAGACTCCAAAGCAGTATCCACTGACTTTTTCTAAGAAACCCTTTAGCAATGAAAGAGCCTTTGCATAGAGATATCAACAAGGATTGAGCTACTCTCCCTGTGCTGAGACACTGTGAAGGGACAGAGGAAAACAAACATTTCTTCAAATCAACTAGCCTTAACAAAATCTCAGTTAAAATTCATTCCACATATTGTTCTTTTAAATTAGAGCTGTCTGAAAATTATGTACAAGCATATTGTAGGTGTCCAAGGAGATTCACTGATTAGGAGACCAAACTATATGCCAGCAAAAGTCCTGTCACGTTCCAGTAGTCCATAATTTTATGAAAAGAAAAAATTACTAGATTATACATTGATTAAGGTTGGGGGGCAAGTTTCATTTAAGCTTTTCCCCCTCCCAGGCTTCTTCCCTATGATCTTGTTCAATGTTTTGCAGATAAAAACTGCTTGAGAAAAGTTGTTTGAGGATAAGGAAAATTCAAACATGACCATCATTTATGATCATGATGTTTCATAGATGGGAGTTTGGTTTTAGGTTTTAAATAACCAAGGAGGAAATTTTGTAGCTATTAAAATATGATTTTTCAAACTAATGAAAGAGCAACACTTTCAAAAGTGAATTATTAGCTTTCAGTGCTCATTTACATTCCTATAGTTTTTGTTTGTATATATGTATATGTACACAAACATTATCTATATATGTACATATATATATGTATGCATATATATATATATGAGTTGTTTTTTTTAAGACATATCCCTTTTAACTAGGACATAGTCTTTCCCACAAATAGTGGCTACTAAAGAGATCACACTTTCCTGATACATAGCTCCTGACAGTCTAGCTTTCAGCAGGTGTGGTTTCAGTGTATTTTTAGCTTTATAGGCATCATTAACTGGCCTTATTCTCACTTTGAGGTGAATGGGGTGGGGAGGGAGTGTAAAGGTCACACTGTAATTCATTTCTATAATGGTTTCAAAAAAGGAACTTCTAAGAGGGTAGGATTATCAGATCCCTAGGAGTGACTTTGGCCAAATACCTCAAAGGCTTTGCATGCATGACCTAATTAATCCCACCACATTAATGTGAAGGAAGCAGGGTATCTTTTTTAAAGATGGAGAAACTGAGACTTGGATGAGTGAGATTACTTTCTCAAGGTCACTTGGAGTTTGTGATAGGGACAGAAATAGAAGCCAATTTTTCTAATTCCCTACTTGCCTTTTTAGATTAGACTGGTCTTTTATACTCCATCGCAGTCAACTAGCCTTCATTTATTGCCCAGTAGTTGCTGCATTTTTTTTCTGGAATAAAGTGTTGTCCCTTTCTGCACCCCCCCCCAATCTAGTTCCATTGATAATTCCATTTGTAATTGTTTACCTTTAGGAGGCCCAAGTTACTGAGCACTCCCTGGATCATCTTTATCTTTGCATATTTTCCACACGGCTGTCCTTAAAAATGTTCCTTTACTTCTGTTTTCTACTTCTTGTTCTAAGAACTTTGTAAGCAAATTAGCACTAAGATATTTCTGAAAAGGGAATGAAAGTTAACTTCACAATTGTTTCACTGTCCATCTTTATGACTTCCCAAACCATCACTTCCTTCTCCTGCTATCTACTCTATGTTTCTTGTGTTCTCCATTAGGATATAAGCTCCTTAAGAGATTGTCTTTGCTTTTGTAACAGTTGACTCTAGTCCCATTTTTTTCAGGGTCAGGTCTATTACCTTCCCCTCTTTCTACCTTTTAGCAAGTGGGGGAGTATGTTTTTCCTGCCATTGGTGCAAATTCTCCCTGGCTATTTTTTTTTCTTTCTTTGTATCCTGGATGATCAGCATAATACCTGGTACAATAAGTTTGTTGACTTGACTTGTTGACATCAGCTAATTTTTCTCAAATGAGGCTTTTTACTCATTTTTATTCCTTCTCACCTAATCCAAGTGGTTCTGTTTCTCACCATATTAAATTTAAATTCTTGTTCCTGACCTAATTTTTTATTCATTTTGAACTTAAATACAAAAAAGACAAATTTCCATGGGTACAGTACAATACAAAAAAAAGGGTTCAATATGAATCTCCATTTCACTTTTTTTTGAAAAAAGTTTTTAAAATTTTTTTTGAAAAAAAAAAAACACCATGTAATAAGTACACACATTATTTTCAAAACCACCCTGCTTTTCTGTACTTCTTTCTGAGTTTTCGTTTGTTCTCTGCTGTTATTTTCTACAACATTTTCTTGATTTCTCTCTAATTTTAAAAAGGAGCCAAGGTCTAATTCAATTTTATCTCCCTTAAGAAACTATCTCGATTATTCTAGTCCTCTAACTCTTCTCTGAACTCCTATAATGCTTGTATTAGGTACCATATGAAGTGGCATTTAATCATACATTGCTTTTTGTTTTTCATTAATCATTTCCTGGCTTTGTTTAGTCTCCCTAAGGAAACTCTATAGTCCTTTAGGAATGGAACTTTGTTGAGCTTTGGAGTCTCCCACACTGTGCTTAGCAGAGTCCTGAGCACATAGCAGGTATTTAACAAACATTTTAGGCTAAATGTCTTTAGGAAATGTGTACAGGTAGGTCTTATAAAAAATAAAATGATTTTCTACTATGTTCCCAACTCTCATTTCACTCTTCCCAAATCTCAGTCACAATGAATATGAACATAAGAATTTCTGGAAATCTAGATCTCTGTTCATTTTTTGAAATAATTTTTTTCAATTAATCAAATATCTCTTCTCTCCTCCCATTTAAAAAGATTTAAAGCCCTCCATTATGATGGATTGTTTTGTTACAAAAATTGTAATAAATATGAATAGCCAAGCAAAACAAATTTTTACATTAACCATGTTCAAAAATATGCATCTTAATTTGGATTTGATCTACTGCCTATCTGTCAGGAGCAGCATGTTTCATCATCATGAACCCTCTTGAATTGTGGTTATAGACCCCTGCCTTCAGTATATAGATAGAGTGGTCAATATCTCTATTTTGTTGTTATTATTCAGTCATGTCTGATTTTTCATGAGCCTATTAGGAGTTTTCTTGATCAATATACTGAAGTGGTTTGTCGTTTCCTTCTCCAGTTCACTTTACAAATGGGAAACTGAGACAAACAGGGTTAAATAACTTGCCCAGGGTCACACATCTGTGAAGTGTCTGAAGCCAGATTTAAAGTCAGGAAGATAGGTATTCTTGACTTCAGGCCCTGAACTCTATCCACTGTTCTGTCTAGCTGCCCACAATAGCTCTACATTGCTTGTTAACTGCTGGAAACTGTGATTAGTAAGCCAAGGCCATTGATTTTTGAAAGTGTGAATAATAGAAGAATTACTGTAGGAAGGGAGAAGGGTAGAAATAATGATTTTCAAAAAAAGGAAAAGGTTGGAAGCTGCAGATTATGGGATAATGAGTTTGACTTTGATTCCTGGCAAGATTATAACATATATTACTAAAAAGATAAATGAACAGAGAAGTAGTAGAAATATTATTATTCCTACTTTATAGATGAAGAAACTGAAATTCAGAAATTTTAAGGGACTTTTCTATGGTCTCAGAGGTAGTGAAGGAGGGATCAGTTTGGTTTTGAACATGGGTCTTCATAACTCTGAGCCTCACACTGAGATCCATTATGCCAGACTTTCTTGGTATACTTGGCATAGTACCTTGTAAGTAGTAAGTGTTTAAAAATGTTTATTGAATTGCATTTTTAAGCTTTTAAAAATTTCTTTTGTTTTTATATTACAAACATTTCTTGATATCCTCCTTTCATTGTAATAAAGAGAAAGAATTAAGCGTAAGCAGAGTAAGCATCTGGATATCTGGGAAGGTTAGCCAGAGTGAAGAAGACTTCTAAGTGACATAATAATTATCTTCAAATATTTGAAAGGCAGTTACTGGAAGAATCATTAAACTTGTTCAATTTCGTCCCGGATGTTAGAACTAGGACTGGTGGGTGGAAGTTATAAATTTAGGAAAGGAAAGACCTCTAACTGTGGTCACTTAATAAATGCTTATTGACTTGACTTGAATCCTAAATGGAAGGAGTTACCCCAGAAGATACTAGACTTTCTCTTATTGAGGTTGGACAGCTTCTTGTTGGGTATGTTGCAGTCGGGTTAATTTTTCCTGGGTAAGTTGGACTACATAGTCAGTGAGGTCTTTTCCACTTTAATCATGTGATTCCTGGGCAATTTTCATGGAACATCAATGATTGTTAGGAGGAAGCCATTACATGTTTTGATTTTCTCTGACAAGAACCACATTTTTACAAAATTACAAATTACAAGCCTTTAAGAGCACATGGTCACAGAGATGGTAAAGCTTCAGTGCTTAATTGAGCTAAGAGCTTAGCAACCTGTGTAAGGAAGCCCAGATATCTAAAGATAAAGGGGATCAAATGACTATGGACCATTCCAATTCTGCCACTGACCAGAAGAAATCATTCCTGGAAAAACTCTTCACTACTGTGCTCTTTCTTGATTTTCTTGTCATTCAACTGAGAAATAGTAATTGCTTCTAATGTATGTCAGAGGTTTTCTGAGGATAAAACTAGGTTCTTAAATATTAAAGATGAGTTAGATGGAAGTGTTGAACAGCATGAATTTCAGGCAAAGAATGGAAACCGGAAACCTCCTTCTCACTAAATATTAATACCTGCTGCAAACTACATATGGGGTAATGAAAATGATAAATAATGAGGAAATGGAAGTTTGTTCTCTGTTAGGTAAGGATAATTATAGTATTATGAATATGAAGCTTCAGCTCCCCCACTCCCTTTCCTTTTCAGGGTCTTAATCCAGTTACAGTACCATGCTATTTGTCAACTTAAAGGATTATGTGCTTTATTAGTTATATAAAATCAATGAATAGCATTTTATGTCTCTTTTTTTTTTTCTTTCCATCCTGGAGTCATCAAAGAGGAATCTTAGCACCTAACAAATGGTTATTTGTAAAATGTTTGAGACACATATAATCATAGGTTGCCCTCTGGTGGACTTTAGTGACTTAACAATTGGTCCTGAATACCTCAAGGTTCATTTGAAACAGAACTGTATGTAATAAGGCTCCTTTCTCCTAAGTACAGACATCTTCCTATTCCCTCCTCTTCTCCAGATTATCATGCGGGTACTGTAATATTTTAAATTGTCAAGTTGACTTTTAAATTCTGATCTTTCCAATGCAAGAATGAAAGGGAAAGGAATCAAAGCATTAGGCTAAGTCGTAAAAACAGACAAGAAATAGAACATCTGCTCAGATGTTTTCTTCAAAAATAAAGGGACAGAGAATGTTGAGGAATTTCAGGGTTTTTTTGGTGCTTATTCTAGATATCCTCGTGAATATTGCTCTAGAAATACTTATCTAAAATGGCTTATGTGACATTGAAGACATATGCAGAGGATTTGGGGCTATATTTTGGTCCTTTTCATCCTATCTATACTCATAGTACTGTTGGATTAAGAGTAAGAAGGAATTTCACAGATCTTTAGTCCAAGTCCCATTTTACAGATGAAGGAACTGAGACCAAGAGATATTTATGGACTTTCACAGGATCTGTCAGTATATGGCAGAGCTGGGATTGAGTCTTGGTCCTCTTACCCCAAACCCCTTCCATTGCACCATCTTGCCTCTTGCTAATGCAGTCAAATAGAAAATTACACAGAATTAACTATTAGAAAGTGTTACTTAACACATTTTCTAAGGTTCTGTTTATAAAACAAATAAGTTGAAAATAATTCCAAGATGGGGAAACAACTCAGAAACAAACAGCCTCTTCCTGTTTAAAATGCTTCATTCTTTTAGATTTTCTGAAGATGAAAGGCATTAACGTTGAATTTAGATGGAAATAAAAATCCATTCTAGCAATTTCCTCTTTGTGTTTTTCCTCTTTCAGAAACCTAACTGAAACATATAGATTCAACACAAATAAATCACATGGAAGTGAGTTGGCTTTCCTGACTTCTCTTAAATCCTTACTAAAATCCCACCTTTTATAGGAAGCCTTTCTTGATCTTCCTTAATTCTAGTAAATTTCCTCTGTTCATTATTTCTTATTTATCTTGTATATGGCTTATTTATCCAGGATTTTTTCTATCTCAACTCTTTAGAGAACAGGATTGGTTTTTGCCTTTGTTCGTATCCCCAGCTCTTAGCACAATGCTGAGCACATAGTAGATGTTTAATTTATTATTTTGTTTTACTAAATTATTTATTAGTTCATTGGATCATTTTCTGGTTTTTACTAAATTGTTATAGAATCTCAGAGTTGAAAAGAACTCATAGGCCTGAGCAGGAATTTATTCTACATTGATTTTATGAATATGTAGTCATCTGAGGATGACTTGAAGACCCAGGTGTGGAGAGATGCTGTGAGACTCAAAGGAACTAATGGATACAAAACCCTTTGCAAACTTTATAGCACTATATAAATGCCAGTTATTGTTATTCTTATTTTTAACCTCCAGGCACCAGGTCTCCAGTCTGGTAATGACTTAATTCCCAGAACCTTCTATTGTACTCCTCAGGAGCTCACACAGTATTGTTAGGGTGATACCAGGGTGTGTGCTAGTAAATATTTAGCAATCTGATTCTCCAGGGACAAAAAAAATGCATGTGCCCACGTATTGTATTTTAAAAAGTTTAACTGTATTATATACACTTTTTAAAACCTAGGTAATCAAAAAAACGATAAATTAGGCCCTGATTTATAGCTAAATTTGGAGGGATAAATGCTCACTTTGAAAATTTAATAATAATAAAAAAAGAAAGTTTTCCTCACAAGTTGATTAGAGCTGGCTCTAGCACCCTCCTATCTGTAGGGAGAAGAACCCATTCCACTCTATAACTTCTGTCCATTGCTCCTAACTATCCCCTCTAAGGACAAGCAGTTAGTCTAACCCCTCTTTCCATGAGAGCCCATTTCAAACACACAGGGAGCTGCAGCTTAGTGTAGTAGAGTACCAGATCAGGAAGACTCAAATTCAAATCTCTGTTACTTATAAAACAGCAATAAATTATTTATTCTGCCTCAGTCTCCATTTTCTTATCTGTGAAGTGGGTAATATAATAATAATAATAGGTGAGAAAGCACTGTTTAAATTTTTAAAGTACTATACAAGCAGCTGCTACTTGAAAATAACTAATCTTTATTCTTCCCAAGTCTTCTTTTTCGGTTAAACATCTCTAATTATTTCAACCTTCCTATGTAAGGCATAGTCTTGAAGCTCTTCACCATGCTATTGCTTTCTTCTCTGTGCTCCTAACATATCTTTAAAACATCATACTT
Source organism: Myrmecobius fasciatus (assembly GCA_023553655.1). Lineage (NCBI taxonomy): Eukaryota > Metazoa > Chordata > Mammalia > Dasyuromorphia > Myrmecobiidae > Myrmecobius > Myrmecobius fasciatus. The sequence continues at coordinate 24,844 of JAJPUD010006890.1, read as the reverse complement.
AAGAGATGTATTAGGTCTGACTAGGGCTGGTCTTGCATTTAGAGTGTCTGATCTCCAGATCTGGATTATCATATTAGCCATGTGACTTTGGATAAGTCACTCCCCCATTCTGACTCTCAGATTCTTATCTGCATAATAAGATTAATTTATTTGTTTGAGGTAATGCTGATATTTACATAACTTTATGTTTTATTATGCAGGTCATACTCACACAACTATATGTTCCTGCCAAATTGGACTTTTTGTTCGTCCTATTATACAATATTCTATCTGGCCAAATTGTGCCCTATACTTGGAATACTCCTCCTCTTCCCCCTTTTCCTGGCTTTGGAATTGCTACCTTCAAAAGCTTAGTTCAGGTACCACTTCTTTAAAGATACTTTTCCTAATCTACTCCCAGTTACTAGTGTTTTCCCCAAATTTGTCTGCATAAATTTCACATTCACTTCTCAGTGATTATATTTTATTTATAAGCTACCCGAGGCAGGGATCATTTTGTTTTTGTCTTTGTTTCCATTGTATATAGTGCAATGCCTTGCACAAAAAAGATATCTAATAAATGCTTATCAAATAAATGGATGAAAAATCATGATTCAATATTTTATGGTCTAGTGGTACAGAGTGCAATTGATCCCAAACATTCTCAACCTTTGTGACTTTTGTACAAGTTTTACAAGATTCTAATTGAAAATGACAGTACCTATTTCACAGGAGGAATACATGAAATGATATTTATAAAATGCTTAGTTCCAGGGCTTAGAACATAGTAGGAACTAGTAAATGCTTATTTCCTTTTTGTCCAAGGTATATCTGCCCATAGAACAATTCAATGGAGTTTCCATTCAACTATACAGTAGTCATTCTTCATTCACTTTTTTTTTTTGATTTGGATATTTAGGCTGAACTTTTTTTTTGAGAGATTATGGATCTCATTTAATAGAGTCTGCAGTGAGGCAGTAAACACTCATAATTCATAAGCAAGAGCATCTATAAGACCTCACCATCTATTGAAAATCACTTTTTGGACTCTGCTAGGCAATGTCTTGCCTGTACTCATCTACTGGATCCATAACCTTCAATCTCAGAAGGATAAGAAGGTGACACTTCACAGAAGGAAAACTGGTAATTATATACAGAAAATTTGCAAACAACCAGAAGAATATTTTGGGGAATATTTTTCCTATGTAGGCTTGTTCAAAAATGTATGTAATGAAAGAATAGTATCTTACAAAGGTATAAATTCTGTTTGGGTAATTCCTGACCTGTACAGGAAGGAGAAGCCTCCCCTACTTCATCTAGTGCTTATGTATTGAGTGAAAAATTTGAAAATATGAAAAAATATGTACTGTTATTACATTGTATTTTGTTGTTGAAATGGTTTTTATTTTACTATTGTATTTACTAGTTATGTGATACAAATCTGGAGATCAGAAGTCATAACAAAAAGCTGTATAGTATCTAAAGTACATATTCTAATCATAAATGCTATTTTATAGAAATATATAATTTTAGACCTCAAAGGGACCTTATAACTATCTACTTGGTATAATGGGAATAGCAAAATTGTTAATCTGAGAATTTAAATTTGAATCCCTTCTTTGCTTCTTACCACCTTCAGGAAATTTATGCAAATCATATTCATTTTTTAAGGGTTTTGTTTCCTCATCTTTAAAATGAGAAGGTGGAATTAAATGATCTCTAAAGTTTCTTCCAGCTGTAAATCTTTTGTGATTATGTATGTGTGTGATGTGCATTTAAAAAAACCACAGAATATACTGAGTTTGACAATAATAGCACTTTGTGTTGACTTCAATCACCTTGGAGATGCTGCAAAGAAAAATTTTTCCACACCTTAGTGAAATCCTTACTAGCTAGAATATATCAGAATAGTCACATTGGATATCCAAATGTAACTGTCACATATTTGTTATATACACAAAAATACATGTATACATATATAATCACAGATGTACATGCATATGTATGCATACATACATATTTATAGATGTATATATTCCACTCCTCAAGTTACTTTATTGTCTGAGCAAATTCTCCTTTAGCCAAAAAGAAAGAAAGAAAATATCATTATGTTTTACTGATATAAAGATTAGAACTCCTGAAATTTTGCAGACTGCAAACATAATTTGATTTGTGTTTTAACCATAAATGATAAAATATGCACCAAAGCCTAGGAACACACATTCCCCTCTTTTAATTATTTTTACACTGAATAGTTTTGTATTTTGTTTACTTCCAAAGGTTATAAACTTTTGTATGGTAAATTGGAACCTATATTTTTTATATTGTACCAGGCACACAGAACAGTAATTAAGTACAGAGTAAATACTCCAAAAAAGTTCACTAATCTGGTGTCTTTTGTCCTTATATTAAGTATGTTTCTAAATTTTATTTTCTGAAACTTCAGAAACAATATGTGTAGAGATGTATAGAAGCTCCTTTAGAGCTGGGCTGACACTAAATTTCCCTTTCTAGGGATCTGAGAGGTTGGGGTATTTTTCTATAGTGACATTGTTTCAGACTTTCATTCTGATGTGTTCCTTAAACTTTTAGCCACCACCTCTGGCTCCTGGACTTCAAGGATTTACTCTTCTTATCTTTTGGAAATCATGGCCATCTTCAATCTCCTTTCCCTAAACTAGAGAAATAGAAAAGAAAGGGGCAAAGAACAGAGGACACATAGCAGCTTAGGAAGGGGAGGGTTTAAGACTTCTGCACAGTAGGACAAGTGCCACTTGATGATTGGTGCCTTTTGAATTCACCCCAATTCTGGCTCTATGAGCAATTGGCAGTCTGACTGCTCATTATGTTAGTAGTCCAGAGCCAACTACAGAATGTCTTTTGATGCTCCAAACTGGGGGGCAGGACACCCCCCTTATATGTGAACAATTAAAAACATTTCTAGGAATTTATTTTTTGCTTGTTTCTTTTTTATTTAATATTTTATTTTCCCCCAGTTATATGTAAAAATAATTTTGACATTCTTTTTTTTTCTTTCAAATTTTGAGTTCCAAATTCTCTCCCTTCCTTTTCCTTCACTCCCATTGAAAAAGCAAGCAATTGACAGAAATTTTATATGTGTAGTCATGCAAAACACATTTCCATGTAAGTCATTCTGTGAAAGATAATTATGTGGGCAATTCTTGCAGAAAGCTGGCTCCCCAATCTTTTTACCTATGGGATTGCATTGTCCCTCACTTGTCCCTCTTACTGTTAATGTGAACAAAGTCAGTAAGGGCAAATAGTTGTTTTGAAGGAAATGTAAGTTATGAATTCAAAAGGTAATTTCTTGAATTTTTCTGTCCCAACCAGGTGTTGTGTTTTAAAGTATGATTACAATGGAGACTTTTGTTTTCTTTGGTGCTTTCACTAGGGATAATCTTTATAAGTGACTAGTGTTTGAGTTGTAGCCTTAAAATCCTAGTGAGAGAGAGCTTGTAGATATCAGGAATGTCAAACCTCAGAATGAAGTAAGAACGGATGGAAGTGAATGTTAAAGATGAGTATTGCTAAATGCTAAATGGATAGAAAAAATGTTTTGGATAAGCAACATATATCACTGTATGGGGTTGAGAGGAAGATCTAAGAAGAGAGATGGCCCTTTTTGTGCTGGTTGAGATGATGACAATGAAGGTCAGAGAGAAAGTAGACATATCTGGCACTTATGATCTTTGATTGCAAGGATAGAGCAAAAATATCAGTTAGAACAACTTTAAAACCAAGATAAACAAGAAGTTCACAGGAGAACACAAAGCTGCTTTCATTTGAGTTCATGAAAGAATTAGTAGAGTTGATTATTCAAAAACTGTTGGCACTTTTCTGATTCATTTAATCCATACCCCAGGGCCACATATCTGAAGGGTAATGGGAATGAAAACCTGGATCAAAGTTCTCATAAAGTCAATCAGTCACAGATTCTCAAAATTCTGAGAGACGTCTTAAATCATTTAGTTCCGCTTGCATCTGAGCAGGAATTCTCTCTGTAACATGGTCAAAAGTGCAGGATGTAGATAGGGAGGTAAAGGTACTTGAAATCATGCTATGTTAAAATCAAGTAAAAGAGTTTAGGGGTGTCTGAGCTGGAGATATGTGGCTAGGTGATATAGTGTATAAAGTGCTAGAATTGGAATCAAGAAATGCTCAGTTTAAATTCTTTTGCAAATATCTCAGTGTAAACTGGGAAAAATAATAGCAGCTACCTTTCAAAGTTGTTGTGAGCATCAAATGAGGTAATACTTGTGAAATGTTCTATAAATGTTAGCTATTATTATTTTTATCTGAGGGAGAGGGTATTTGAAAGACTGTCATGAGGAAAAGGAACTAGGAAAAGGAAAAGGCAGTTAGTTGCTATTATTGGTAATCTTCAAGTGGAAACTTGAAATTCCTTGTAGGGAATGTTATAGAGGCCCTGCTTACTAAGCTATAGCTTGGATTGGATGAACTAGATTTTGTGAGAGGACCAATCAGCAACTTAAGAGGAGCCAGTGGTAAGAAAGTTGTTCAAATCTCAGCTCTGCCACATAGTACCTGTGTGATACAGGGAAAGTTACTTAACCTCTCTGGGTCTCAGTTTCCTCACTTATAAAATGAGGAGGTTTGTTTTGATGATTTCTTAGGTCCCTTCTGTTTTAAAATTTTCCATTTATGTAGAATTCAGTGCATGGAAATTCTACTGTAAACATACCAAATGCATTTGATTTCCAGCCCAGGCCTTGGTAGGGTGTGTACAATTGGAAATCTTCCATTTTATATTCCTAGACAATTAAGAGAATGAATTGTTTTCTTTGTGGTTAGATGTTAATGTGCTTTGTATTATCAACTACATTAAATGTTTCTGATCCCCTTTGTAAGGAACTTGTAAGGGAAATGAAACTTAATTCCAATTCATGTAAGCAATCAGAGAGAGTCTGACAATCAGTACATGTGATGGAAATATAGTACTAATATGTGGCCTGAAATTTAGAACTTGTTATTAAATATTCATTAAGGGGAACTTTGAAAAAAGATTACCTGACAGTCAGTTCCTTGATTGCAATCATATGTTCTTCATTATTCCTTTCATGAATGGATTAATAAGATGTCATTACTGCTTCTATCCTGAAGCTAGGGTCATTTGGGGATGGTGGTAGGTATGTGATTGGTGTGGAAATTCTAGAGATAACTGTCATGATAACAATCTTCAGAGTAAATTTTGTAATACGAAATTTATGTTAATAAGAATTTTTTATATAGTGCTTCAAAGCTTACAATGTGTTTTCCATATAATAACTATATAAAATAAATGTCACAATTTTTATCTTCATTTTATGGGTGAGGAAAATGAAGCTCAGAAAACATAACCTAACATCATATATTTAGCAGCCAGGATGAGCCAGGAGGCAAGCCAAGGTTTCTTGACTCCAAATGTTCTTTCTACTACAATATGCTTCTAGTTTCTGTTTTTTTCCTATACAATTCTTTCAAAATATTACATGTGCATTTTATTTTTATATGTTAGTCTTTTTCTGATCTCCTTCCAAATTTTTATAAATGAATCCTTCCTTATAACAAAGAAAAAAATGAAAGCCAACTGGCACAGAGACTGCTTCTGAAAATATATATCACATTCTGCAGCTTCATTTAGTGCTCTAGCTAACTCTCTAAGACAATGGGTTTAGGAGAAGGGTCTAACCTGCCTTGGTCGTGATTTCTTCTTAGGTGTTCTTTATCCCAATGTTATCACAGATCCATTCTAGTTACATTGATTTTGCTACTACAAAATTTTTTTTATTTAATATAATTGCAATATTATGATAATTTTATCTATTGTTTAGCTAATAATTCTCCCCTTATAATAGTGAAAGCTCTTTCTATTGTCCTGTTGTTCTACTTTTAAAAAAATCGACTTTTGGGGCAGCTAGGTGGCACAATGGTTAGAGCACCAGCCCTGAAGTCAGGACAACCTGAGTTCAAATCTGGCCTCAGACACTTCCTAGCTGTGTGACCCTGGGCAAGTCACTTAACCCCAATTGCCTCAGCAAAAAAAAAGCAAAAAAAAAAAAAAAAAAAAAGCGACTTTTTACATTTAGATTTTATCTCTATTTGGAGCCCATTATGGTGTAGAATATATGATAGGTAGGAAATTTTGGTCTAAATATCTTTTCTGACAAACTGCTCTCTGATTTTTTCAGCAATTCTTATTGAAAAAGCATTTCTTCCCTCAATAGTTTGTATGTGGGTCTTTATTGAATGCTGAATCGTCATAATGGATAGCTTCAGTGTTTACTTATTTGGTTTATTCTGCTGATATTTTTTTCTTTTAAATTTGTACTAAGTAGCATAATTACTCTTATAAAATGTAAGATTAGGTAATGCTAGGTCTCTTTCTTCATTTTGCATTTTTGCAGGTAGTTTAGTATTATCCACATTTGAAATGATTTGCCTGGGATCAAATTTGAGCTTAAGTCTTCCCCTGACTTCAGATCTAGGACTCTAACTACTGTACTATCTACTTTGCTCTTTGATTAATATAGATTTTCTCCTTTAAATAGTAATCTTGGCTTGTTTGAGAAACATGAAAGAACTGAGTTCATTATTTAGCTACACTTATTAATTTTTTCTTGCACATTTTTCAATTGAAGTATTTGAATGTCCAGTAGCCTGTTCAAGTCTGCTTTCATTTGCAGAATTAATTCAAGTGCCTTCCTTTTCTTGAAAGTCCGTTTTTTTTCATAGATTATTTTGCTCAATTCTATAAGATATATTATCACTCAAAATGCTCAATTCTCCTTTGCTTTCCACACTATTGTATTCAAATCCCTTCTTTGATTTTCTTACAGTTAGGCCTAGTCCAAGTTAATTCAAATAGATTTTCCTTAATGGCCAAAACCACACACACACACACACACACACACACACACACACACAGAGCATGGAAGGGGAGGGAGGGAGACAAACAGACACACACAGACACACAGACACACGTACTTTTTACATAGAAATCCTGAACTTTAATCACATTTATTGGTGACTAAAGTTTGACATTTCTAATTTCTCTGTGTTGAAAAGCTGGAGAGTCTATTAATACTTTGCCCTTAGCTTTCAATAATTCTTAGTGATTTTTATGTCTTATTTCCTAGAATAGAGTATTCAGGCTTTTTCACAATCATAGTTAATAAACTATTAATAAATTTATTTATTATATGCCAGACACTATACTAAGTAATGGGGACCCATTACTTAGAAAGACAATTCCTGTGTTGTGATTTTTACCATCTTATCTTTCTGCAAAGTTTGAAGTGTTATGTATTTGGAATGTTTCTTATTGTTTTGAGGAGGTGGACTTTTAGAATTAGGCAAAGGAAGACTTAACTGCCACCTTGGCAGTTTCCTATACTAACCTTTTAAATAATATTAAGTATGTGATCACCTTTTCTATATCCTGAATTAAAAGGTGGTTTTGGAAACTTAAGGAAGACATTTAATCCAATCTCATACATCTGAGGTTTTAAGTCCTCAAATATAGGAAATCAACTATAGGAATTACACTATAGTCCAGAACTCTTCTTCTCTATGATGCTGCATCCCTAATCCTTGTTTAAACAAAGAAATTAAATGATTTCCCTAAAGACTTAATCTGAGTCATTAGCAGAGGCATTCAGCCTATGATTCTGTTAGTGACTCATGATGCCTTTTTAGGGAAATTATTTGATTTCTTTATTCGTGACCAACCCATGTAGAATTCAGGGATGATTAAATTTTTTTTTTCTAAAAGAGGGATAAAAGAGGCAGTATCATATAGAGGTGGAACGTTGGATTCGTATTCAGAAGGCCTAGGTTCTAAAACCAGATTCTTGATTAATTTTTTTTTTCTGAGACATTGGACCCTTTCTTCACCTTAGTATCAACTTATAAATGGTATAGTGGAATGGTTGAATGAGATCAGGAATTCTGAACCAGAGTGTCCATGAATTTAGGTGGGAAAGTTACACTTTCATTTTATTAGTTTCCAACTAAATTTAGCTTTTCCTTCAATTATGAATGTAGGCATTTTGATATTTTGAGATTGGTTCTAGAGATTTTTTTTGCCAGATTGTCAAAAGGGTCCAGGGTACAAAGAACCTTAATAACCCCCATAGTAGATTATTTCTAATAATTTCTAAGATTCCAGGTCTATGCATCTATGACTGATGATTAAAAGTTTTATAAAACTAGCACTGTGAAGAATAAGGAGAATAATTTCTCTGTATATTTATGTTACTAAAAATTTATTGTATTTAGGGGATATTCTTTTCTCCACTGAGTTCCTTCATACTCTTCTTCCATCACATGTGGAAGTGACTGAGTTGGTAAAAGCCATGCCAGCTATTAAGAAGATGATTTGCAATTATTCTCCTTGCATATCTGGACTTTTTTGTGTTGTCCCTTTCTTTCTCTGTTCCTTTTCTTTTCTGATCCCCCAAAATTCCCTGCCCCTGCCTCTACTATAGCTTTGGCACCAACACACTTTTCCATGTGCTATCTGTCCTGGAAAAGCTTTGAGTGAAGTTCCAGAAGATTGGCCAACAGAGGATAATTTAAATTTGCAGAGATGAAGATAGGAAGAGAATATAGAAAAAGATGAAATTTTGGGTCTTTAGAAGTTGAAGAATTTCTTTCCTTTAGATTGTTGCAGAAGCTTTCAAAGGCCATCCCAGAATAACCCCTGGTTATCTACATATAAGAGTTTTCAAAAATCTTAAATTCTTCATAAACTAATTAATGTTGATGATGATGAGTGTGCTGGAGGTTGTGTAATTGTGAAGGTTGAAAAAGGGAAGGCTTTGGGGAAAGAATAGTTTCGGGAGTTTGAGGGAATTTATGGATTTATTATTGTTTACAACTCTGCATTTATTTTCCTGGTTTCCAGAACCAGCATTGATTAAGGGTTAAACTTTAGTGGCTCATACTATCCCAGAATGCAAAGTAGAGAACACAGCAGGAGCCTAGCAAAATCTTGTTGGTCGAGTGGTTGATCATGTACTTTTTAAATTCATAGATTGGTGTTCTTTCCTGCTTTCTTTCTCCCTTCCTGGGGAAGCTCTGTAAATGAAACAGAGGTTGCCCTTTACAGGTTGTGTGTTCATGGGGAAAAAAAGCTTATCTCTTTGAGCCTCTATTCTCTCTCTCTGTCTCTGTCTCTGTCTCTCTCTCTGTCTCTCTGTCTCTCTCTCTCTCTCTCTCTCTCTCTCTCCCTCTCTCTCTTTTTTAAATTGAGACAATTGGGGTTAAGTGACTTGCCCAGGGTCACACAGCTAGGCCGCGTTAGGTGTCTGAGGTCATATTTGAACTCCGGTCCTCCTGACTTCAGGGCTGGTACTCTATCCACTGCACCACCTAGCTGCCTTTGAGCCTCTATTCTTAGCTGTAAAATAGATATAATAATGGTCTGCATCCTAAACTGGACAAACTCAATTATTCAGATTTTTATGTTGTTTAATAATTTATATTTTTTTGCACAAGATTTCTTTAGCTCTTAAGATCTTTATCTGTGAATAACCAGAATTCTGCTGGGGTCATCTACATGTCTGTTACAAGCACATAAATAAGGCAATACTCCAATCTATAGGGTCATAGTGATGACGATATGCAGGAATAAGATTGCTGTTATTGTTGTTTGTCCTTCGGTCTTGAAGAGGACCATGACATCAGGGAGATGATGCCATGACATGCAAGGGAATTGGGTGTAAGTGAGAGAGGGCTGTGCAAAATGACCTGTCTCATTTTCCCCTCCAGAGCCATCTAGGTCAGTGGTAATAAGAACTTAGGGGAAGAGCTGAGAAATCTGCCTTCAGATTTCAGAAGTATCTTCATTCTTTGTATTCGAACCCACAACATCTAGCAGGTTGTCTGGCACACAGAGATAGTTCAGTAGCATAATGAATGGAGTGCTGGGCTTTGAGACAGGAAGACCTAATTTCAGATCCTGCCATGTGACTTAATACTTATTAGCTTCAATTTCTTCATCGATAAAATGGGGATAGTAACACCTACCCCAAAAGTTGTTGTGAGGGCCAAATTAGATAATACAAGTAAAGTACTTTTCAAGCCTCAAACTTCTGTATAAATATTAGCTATCATTAGAAAGTACTTAATAAATACTTGTTGATTGATTGATGTATTAATGGGATTCTCATGGGAGAACTGGAAGACATTCTTCAGTACTGTGGGTTGGAGTCTTGGTGGGTCTCATTCAGTTCTTTACTATTTTTAGATTGATGGACTGATAATCAACTTTTCCTGGTAAAGGGCTTCTAGCAGAGACATTACATATTGACATGTTTCCTGCTGAGCTGAAATGTGACTTAGTCAATGGGGCATCCATTTCCCCTTTGGCTGCCTTTTGGAAATGCAGTATTTGATGATCACATGACTGAAGCAGCAAGAGAACAGACCAGAGCTTTTTCAGTTCACAGAACCCCAATTCTTTATTAATCACAGCTTGCTCACAATGACATACAGGAAAATAGCACTAATGAAGAGGAGAATATGCAGGCAGCAACCTTCGAGAGGTGGGGTTGGGGGGAAACAACTTCAAAACTGCGAATATTTTTGAGTGGGTGTGTTTGGTGAGTCCCGTAATCGGCACCAAGTGCCCATCTAGCCCTCTAACTGTTACAGCCCTCATGGTTAGAAACATGTTTTTTAATGAGGCAGGGTCCCCTAACACTGATGGAAAGGCCAGCTTTGAATGGAAGTCAGCAGTGTGTAGGAGTGTATATGTAAGTGTGTATATGTCTTAAATGCAACAACCAGCTCACAGGTTCCAAGTTGAAAAATATTCAGTAGCATCATATATTTGTACTATATGTAATAGCATAAAAATGAACATCATCAATCATGGCATTCACAAATAAGCCACCTGACACATTAATTAATTCATTCCATCAAAAGAACTTAAACTAGAGAAGTAAGCTCACTTTTATGAAGAGTGTTTTATGGCTGTATTTGTACCATTTAGACTTTGCCATGTTCAGCACTTTTAAACATTCAGCATTTTGCTTTTTCTCAGATCAATCTCAGTTGTCTTTCCATCCATCCCTTTTTTAGATTTGAAGTCACATTTGTTGCCCATAACCCAGTGGAAGCAGAAATGAATGTGAAGATTATCAATTTGTCTGTTCTTAAAATTATGCTGTTATCTCTAGGCTGTTAAATAGATTATGAGCACACAAATGTCAAAGAGCTATTTATCTGGATGGTTTCCAGGTGGAGTCACAATACCTGTGATCTAGTTATTGTCTTAACCAAGCTCAGAGATTATGAAGCATTCTAGGCAATTAGGCATGAATGGTCTCTAGCACCATAACCTACTACTGACCTCATTGTTCTGTTGGAATGAAAAGTGCTGGGAATGGAGTTGGACGTGAGGAGCTTCCAAAAGAACAGACCTAGCAAATTCAATTGAGTGGAAAGAGACAACATCAAAAGCCTGTTACAGGACATGTAAGATTATGAAATAACTTGCATAATGCAATACTTGTATTTTTTAACAAAAATGTAAGTATTTACAAAATAAGATCCAAGGTTTTTTTTTAAACATCAAGCAAATCATTCTGCAAAGAGACTGCATTGTTTTTATTTTTGTTTTTTTTATAATGAGTTCTTTTTTTTTTAAACCATGTCATACATTTTCCCATACTGATATCGTGTGATCCATTATAATATAGGCAGGGGAGTTTACTAGAGATGGGGATATGTTACGTCCTCCATTATCTTCAGCCAGACAGTTCCACCTGGAGCTCCTTGTTCCTACGGACCTCAGCAGCATGCCTCTCCTGGAAAATAGCAATGAGAGAAACATCATAACAAGTTAGCATGGTATAGCAGAAACAGCAGTGGCCTGGGATTCAAGAGATCTGGCTCCTATGCCTAACTCTATGGGCAAGTTGTTTTAATTTCATTAACTGTTAAATGGTTTGGATCTCTGAGGGTCCTTTCTATGCTAGCATACTATGCTTAAAAATTCTCTAAGAACATGTATGTGGCTACAGCAGTGGATCCATGGGCTTTTTAAAAATATATATCTGTTTTGGTAATTGTATTTCATTATAAATGGCTTATTAGTAATCCTAAATATTTTATTTTTATGAATGTAAGAATATTATTCTGAGAGGAGGGCCATAGCCTTCACTAGGCTGCTATAGGGCATACAAAAACTAAGAATCTTTGATCTAGAGTTCTCTATATGCACCTGCAGTTCTATGTCTCTAAATAAATACTCTCTGAGGTTCTTTCCAGTTCTTTGATCCTATAATTTTACAAGGTTATATTATTTGAACCAGGAGGAATCAAGGAAGTACTTGATCACCACATTTGGAAATATGAAAGTAACATATTTCTCTTTTAATACATGAATTTGTCCCATTTATCTAATCAATTTCAGAAGAAATGAAAATTTGTGTCTAATGAAATTTCATAGTAAGCAAGCTCTCTTTTAGGAGAAAGAACACTGGATTTGAAATCCAAGTAACTGAGTTGAAATTCTAATTCTGATATTTAAAACTTTAGCTTTCTAGGCTTCAAATGCCTTATCAAGTAGAAGACTTGGATTAGATAATTTCCAAGATTCATTTCAGCTATAAATTTATGATGCTATGTTCAAGTGATCTCATGGGACTTAGGAACTGAATACTGAATATGTTTTATGAATTAAGTAAGGAAGAAGCTGAGAAATAAACCTTTTGTTTAGGAAATGGTCTAACAACTCCCTTCTCCCTTCCTCCAATTCAATACAATCTTCTGAGGAACCTATCAAGTTTAATGTCTTGTATTATTTGCATATGTTTGTGTCATAACTATTATTATGAGTGAATTGCCATTTCTCTTTTTGTGACAAACTATTTATTTAATTTCATTGGGCCTCAGTTTTCCCTTCTAAAACCGAGAAGGTAGAACTGCATGATCTCTGAGGTTCTTACAATTCTAAATCCTATGATTCTGTTATCAATAATGTCAACAATGCTTTTTATAAATTTATTCTTATGTGGATGCTTATATGAAACCATCTGTTTATTGGATTTTCCATTTAATTACATTTTTTGTAGCCATATAAAGAAAGTACTATTACTTTAAGGAGCTATCTACTAGCATATGTATGTATGTATATTTGTGTGTGTGTATGTGTGTATGTATGCAATCTCCATATTTAGAGGCATTTTTAATAATCATATTCATTATAACAAAGTTCCTTTATTTTTTTCCCAGCATATTTATGTAGGCATTTGCTTTGAAGTAAAACACTAATCCTAGAGTCAGAAAGACCTGAATTCAAATCCAGCCTCACATTCTTATTGGCTATGTGATTCCAGACAAGTCAATTAACTTCGTTTGCCTCAGTTTCCTCACCTGTAAAATGAACTAGAAAAGAAAATGGCAAACCATTCAGTATTTTTGACAGAAAAATCTCACATGGTGTCATAAAGAGTTGGATACAAGTGAAACAACTCAACAATAACAAAAACAACAATCCTTCCCAGTTATCATCTTTCCTCTTATCATTGCCCCTCCTACCACTGTTTCTCTATTGAGTTTGATATCTTTCTACACCAAATTTTCAGTGCGCTTGTATGTTCAACTTTCCTTGTTCTGTTTCGGATAAGTGTGTGGTTCATTTGATCCTTATTTCCTCTCTACTTCCTCCTTGTTTGTATATTCTCACACATCCCAATTAGGAAAATAGCAAGTTCTTTTCCCTTCTTCCTTCTTTCTCCACTAGCATATTCTTTTTACCCTCCCCTTGATTTCTTCTTTAAAAACCCTTTATCTTGTTCTATTTCTATGCTTTCTGAATGCCATTTCTTCATGGAATACCTTCATCCATAGCTATCTGTTGAAATCCTTCCCTTTCTTTAAAATTCATGATGTCTCCCATTATTTTTGCCCTTTCTCTAACACTGCCCAAGCTGTAAGTAAATATTCCTTCCCTACATCTCTCATCTTTTTCTAAAGAACCTTCCTTAGGCATTTATCCTATTCTCTTAAAGTTATTTGCATACATGTCTTACCTTATTGGAGCCTAAGCTTCCCGAGGTCAAGAAATATATTACATTTGATTTATAATTCTACAATGCTTATAATTATATTGTTCACTACTTATAACAAGGGATTTAATATATGGATGCTGAATGCAAACATTAAATAATATTATCAAGAAAGTGAAACTAAGCAGATAATATTTTCAGAATAGAAGATAGGGATGTTCTCTTTAAGAAAGTATCATAAACTGGACAGGATGGTCTGTAATCCCTGCTAGCAATGAGGCCAGGGGTGGGTGGGAAATTATTTGAATTCAGATGTTCTGAGTTGCCAATAGGGTTTCCGCACTGATTCTAGCAGCAATAAAGTGCTACCTAAGAAGGATAATAGGATTCAGCTTGGAAATGGAATAGGTTAAAACTCTCATGCTGATCAGTAGTAGGATCAGATCTGTGAGAGGCCACTGCATTTCCAGTCTGGTGAGATAAAGAAAACAAAAAGAAACCAAGCAAAAAGGCAAGAAGAAAAAGAAAGGGAAGAGAGATGTAGAGAGGAGGGAAAGAAGGAAGGAAGGAAGGGAATTACTATCAATTAGGGCAACTTGCATCCCAAAAGAAGGTATGATTTACTGAAAGAAACTCTGGAGGAAAGCACAGAGGATTTGTGTTCTAACTTTCCTTCTGTGAGTTTTTTAATTAGGTGACTTGGGACAAACAAATGAATTTTTAAACTTGGAAAAGATCTTAGAGATCATTCAATTCAGCCCCTCCTTTTGAAGATGATTGTTTTAAGGGCCAATCAGATTAAGTGATTTGTCCAGTTCATCTTCCTGCCCCAGTTCTTTCCCCTCAAAGTGATATATATATATATATATACACAAACACAAACTTTTCCTGTCATATTGTTTTACAAAAATTTTCCATTTCCTTAAGATGATGGTGATATAGATATAAAAATATACATACATATGTGTCAACATTATCATACATTATATTTATATTGTTTTAAAAGTTCTAAGAAATATGTTATCTCATTTGACTCTCATAGGGGCCCTGCAATGTAAATAAAGAAGATATTCTTATCCTCATTTTACAAATGAGGAAAATGAGGCTCAGAGAGGAAAATGTTATGTTCTAATTGTGTCTCTGCTATTAATGATTTATAATGTCAAATAAAGTTGAAATCTGTTTATTTTATAATTAACAAAGGAATGCCCTTATTGATATTTTTGTTTGAGGATCCCAACTTTAAATTGACAACAATGGTAATTATATAATTCTTTTTTTTAGCAAAAAAATCATACTGCCTATGATTTAAAAGAAATCCTACATTTAGCTTACATTCAGCTCCATAGGTATTAGTAGTGCTTTTGACTGAAGGGGTAACCACAAAATTGCCTCTAAACATCTGGTTATTTAACAATATTGCTCTAAATTGTTATATTTAAATATTGACACAAATGTTAGATTAGTGATTATTATGCTTTGCTTTATTTTTTGTAAAAAGGAAAATACAGTTGAAATGGTTTGAGTGTAATAATCTCTTTTTATTGACTATCTCTAATTTCTCCTTTGTATAACTTGTTTGATGCTGGTTATCTGCATGTGATCTCCCACATTAGATTGTCAACTTGAGGGCAAAGACTTTTTTTTTTTTGCCTTTCTTTGCATCTTCAGAACTTAGCACAGTGCCAGACATATGATAAGTGCTTAATAAATACTTGGTGATTTGACTTGGTCTTTAAGCCTGGTAAAAGGCTAGCTAATAGAGCCATTGTTTTCCTGGAGGCAGTTAAGACAATCGTGTACACAGTTTTCAGAAAGAAATAGTATCTGAAAGGTACCTATAAATGGCAGCAACTTTCATAATTACTCTATTAAGAAAGCAACTTTCATGATTCTGATAATTTTGAATGCACCCTACAAAGGTGCAATTTCGCTGAAAAAGAAAACTTTTATTTGTCATGGGAATTAACACATATGGTCTGTGAGCTAGAAACTTAGAAGGAGAAGGTCAGACTATAAATAAATACATCTGAATTTCTAGAGCATCGTTTTCTTTTTCTTCAGATACTTCATTTCTCCTTTGGTGGTAAATTACTGACCAAACCTCTTTAGAGATGAATCCTGACAAAACTCCCCATCTCCCCACCCATTCCCATGTGTTTTCTGTAGCCAGTAGGGAATTACTGAGCAGTATTATCTTCTCTGGTAATCTTTCATTCTACTAAAATATTTGACATGATGAATAGATCCCATAAGGTGGTAAACTTCATGACAATAGGGATTGTTTCATTCTTTGTCTTTGTATAACCAATACTTTCTCCATCCCTCCCCTTCCCTGTCTGTCCCTCCCTTCCCCCAACCCCTGTTCATCTCTCTCTCTCTCTCTCTCTCTCTCTCTCTCTCTCTCTCTCT